>WITN01000094.1:0-184446 GCA_015025155.1 Lactarius quietus | reverse complement strand
ACCTATCGCTTCAGGTGGAAAAAGATGTCTTGAAATTGCTCCCACCCATATCCGAAGTCGCCTTTGACAATCTTGCACTCCCCGCGCTCGAGAATACGGTTACGTTGAAGGAAGTGACGGAGGATAGATGGCTATCGCACCTGGGCCGGCCACTGTATGGTCATTTACATATCCTTCCGAGTTTCGACTCGGACTGACTTCCTTGAAAAGGTTTGGCTCCTGCTATGATGCCATTGCGGAAATAGAGAGGCACAGACGCGATGGCGATCCTCCAGCGCCCGATCTCATGAAAATGGCAAAGTCGAAACTCCTTGACGGCACCGATAAGTTGGATAGCACAGAAGGGCTAGGCTCGCTAGCGTGCCTCGCCGTGCGCTTTGCTCTTGAATTTGACCTTTCCAAAAAGCTTGGTCAAGAAGTGGCGCGCACACAGATCGAGCGGCACATGCGACTTTGTGTCGCAGCAAGCACTGGTTTGGAGAGGTTAATTACTATCGCCGGTTCAGAGCCTTTTCTCGCTGAGGCAGCACGCGACCTCATGTCACACGCTGGAGCTGTGTGGCATCTGGCCAACAACTCCAGTATCAGCTGTGTCGATCGTGGCCAGCGTGGCGAAATGGTCGCAGCGCTTCTCATCATGCATGCACGCGATGTGGTAGCCGCTTTCTGCGGCTCAAGAGCGGTCTCCGTCACGGCATTTATGAGGGCGTTGCTTCCGATCCCTGCGTACGAGATGTTGATATCCACCAAGCCACGAACACTGGCGGGCCGGCGAGGACATGCCGTTTTCCAAGGCGTTCGAGGGCTACAGCATGTGGTTCAACCACATCATCAAAGTCCACCAATCTGAAATGATCAATACGAGCACCTGTGAAGTTCATTACCCGAGGTGCAATGGTTATGTGCAAAGATAACCAACTCGGAATCGACATGGTCCTCCCCATTTGCGCAAGAGACACACGTTATCAAGCGCACGGTGTCAGCAATAGTGATCCAAGTCAAGAACAACAGGGCCTTCAAGGAGAGAGTCCGACAAAACTCTCTTTGATGGTATGGATCCCTTTCGCGTTGGTATCTTCTCCAAGGGCGACACACCACTACCGGTAATCCGAATGGTGTTTGCACTAGCCTTGGACAAAGCCGCAGTGGCGATCCCACCGCCGCCAAGTTTCAAACACTACCCCGATAGTTTCACCGCATTCGACATCTGGTGTGTCATCAGACACTTTCCGTGACATTGATAGCGACCTGGTACCCTACAAGTTCCTCTTGCTGCGCTCTATGCAGCTGCTGGATGCCTTTAACCTCAAAGAAGGTGAGGATGAATATCAGGACAAAGGAACAGCCGTCGTGAAAGAAAGACTGAGGCAGAGAATGGGGCCATTGGTGGCCCCAACTGGTGCGCATAACTATCTCCATGACGAGATAAACTTCACGCCCGTGCATCATTAATTGTGGCCGCCGCGTACAATACCTTCTGAAACCGGAAGTAGATCCCAAATCGTGTACGGCTGTAATGAGCATCTACTGTATTGGTTTTCCGCTTGAGCTTGAGTCTGTAATTTCACCAGTGGAGGTATATCACGTGACATATTTAGTAGGAGAGTGGAGGCGCCTGGAAGGAAGACAGAGGCAGCGGCGATGAGCTCCCTTTCACTTCTCGTTACGGAGCTTCAGGTGCATCACTCACTTGTCTTCATTCCTCTCTCTTACTCCAGTTCTCAAGTCACTGGCCAGCGAGACGCGCAGGAAATACCCAGAGGTCCGCGAGGTGCGTCGTCAACATCGCACTCTTCCTTTTATCAGCCCTGATGGTTCCTATCTTGCAGGCGGCAGAAAAGTCCCTCGCTCTCCTAAGATCTTCTCCAGAGGTAACAACCAACAATTTGTCTCCTGGTGTGTTCCGCTCCTTCCATCCACTCTTTCTCGCACGGGTCCTACCTGCAGCGGGAGGTTATTCGACACAGACTGACCAACTTCTCTGGACCGTAACTACAGATGGCTGGCACGCTGATGATCTCCTCCGCCCCGTCTTCATGGGATGCGCGACAAAAAACGCTAAAGTGATCACGATCGCACTTGGCTCTCTCCAACGCCTCATCACCCTCCGCGCCATTTCACTCTCTGCACTCCCCACCGTCATACAGACAATAGGTGATTGCATGGCACAGGGCGTCGACATTCAACTCAAGATTCTCCAGACCTTGCTCTCCCTCATCACGAATTTCCCAGCGATAAATGGGCGGCTGCTCGCTAATGTGAGTCTCCAGTCTCACGCCCTCAGTTTCCTAGGTTCAGTGATAATCTGCACAGGCGCTTCTGCTTTGCTTAAGCTGCACGAATCGAGGACAGCGGTTGTATCGTCGACCGCAGCTGCGACTCTTCGTCAACTCGTCATGTTCGTAGTTGACAAAGTCGTCGAGGAAGATCGACGTCTGCTCCACGCTAACGAACTCGAGCCGATCACTCTGCCAGATGGGACAACCCAGACGTTAGGGCCCGCCGCGCGCGACGCATTTGCCATCTTCGAGGACTTGTGTCTTCTGGGCAACGGAGAACGCCCACAGTTCCTGCAGCTCGAGTACCTCCACAAGACATTCGCGCTCGAGCTCATCGAGAGCGTGCTCACAAATTATCACGACCTCTTTCGCAAGGTGCGCGGCATTTCTCTCGTATCTGCACGTCCCAATCTTACGTGCACAGCATTCCGACCTCTTGCTCCTCCTCCGACACCATCTCTCCCCTCTGCTCCTCAAAACGCTATCAGAGCGCTCTACGTTTCCGCTCACACTCCGTGGCACTCGTGTCGTCTTTCTCCTTCTCAAACAATTTTCTTCCGAGCTCTCGACGGAATCTGAGGTGTTCCTCATGCTGCTCATCAAGATTGTCGCTGGTGAGGTTGAGGCTACTGAGGCTCGACCTGGATGGATGAAGGTGCTCGCGATGGAAATCATGCGAGGGTGCGTCACTTTCTCATATTATCAAGCTCCTTGCTTACGCTTGTACACGTGCAGTCTCTGTAGTGACGCCGAGTTCATGCGCCGCGTCTGGGAGAACTACGATGCCTCTGTCAGTGAGGTTGACAATGGCGGTAGCGGCAGCGCACGCGTCTTCACGCTCCTCATCTCCGCGCTCAAGCGCTTGGTCACCTCACGTCCCGCCTTGCTCGGTGTCTCCACGCAGATGCATGGCGTTGGTGTTCCCACGCACGACACACTCCCACACTCTAGTCATAGCCTGGATAGCGTTGCAGGGATGGTCGCAACTGCTGCCAGCGCGACAGTGTCGAATGTCGTCGGGATGATCGGCACTGAGGCCGGCCTGAGCGTGCAGAGTGCCGCAATGAAAGTTCAGTGGTACGCCCTCCGCCGTCATTGCCAGCAACTCACCACGTTGAGCACTTGTCGCCCCTAGTATTGACCAACTCGACAAAGCAGACGCCCCGCCGATTCCAGACGCATATATTTATCTCCTTGGAGTACAGTGCCTCGTCTCGCTTTCTGACGGCCTTGCGGGATATGCGATACCGCTCTACAGCAGCTTTGCCATGCAAAAACCACCCGCCGGCTCGACCGAGCCCGTGCGCGCACCTGGCGCTCTGGACCCTTCAACGCTACCCGATGCCGAGCCCGCGCGAGCGGGATTGCTAACTGTATGCGCGATGCTAAACGCGGGGTGGCCCGCGCTTCTCGCAGCGCTATCCTTCCTGCTCGGTACGAACCTCTCCGACGCGTTATTTGGCGATGTGCTCGGTGCCCTTCAGTCACTTGCCCGAGCCGCCGGCTGTCTCGCGTTGCCTACGCCGCGCGATGCCTTCCTAACCGCTCTCGCAAAAGCCGCGCTTCCTCCGCGCGTCGTCGCAGCGCTAGACGATACGCCCCCGACGCCGTCTGCGCGCTCGCCGGTCTCGCTCGAGGGCCTCACTCTCGGCCTTGCTGGTGGTGCCGGTCCGCCGCAGCCGCCAGGGCTCAGCGCACGAAATCTAGCGTGCTTACGTGCGCTCGTCGCTGCGGCGCTTTTCCTTGCGGGAACGCTAGGCCCAAGCTGGTTCGCGGTACTGGAGGCGCTGCAGAACGCAGATTACGTCCTTACCACCCGCGGGACTTATCCTGGCAGTGGCCCCAGTCTCGCTACGGGCGCTCTGCCTAGCAAGCGCTCAACAGCCCAAGCAGACGGGCATCACTTACCACAACAGCAGCAGCAGCGGCCGCCGGCTCACCCACTATTGGCGGACCTTGATTCGGAAAGCGTGCAGGCTGCGATTCAGCGGCTGTTTGACTCGAGTAAAGTCTTGGAGGACGAGGCTTTTCACGATTTCGTCGGCGCACTGTGTAAGTTGAGCGTAGAGATGGTCGGCATGCAGAGCGGTACCGGAGCCGTTGCTGTCGCGGATGGGTCCGTGGAGACAGACGACGATATTATTTCAAATCCAAGTGCAAGCTCGACGAGCCTTGCTACGCCTCGCGCGGACCAGTTCAGCCGACGGAGGGTAAGCGGGATCCATATTCCGCGGACATTGGTGCGTGCTACTGCTTCTTAACCTCCTTCCCTTGATAGATCACCTCGACCTGTAGCGATCCGGGGACTTCGGCATTGCACGTTTGGGCGGCGTCGCCACGCTCAACATTCAGCGCCTCGTGTACCGACCTCCAGACGTTGCCTGGAACGCCATCACCTCTCACCTCCTGTTCATTATACGCAACCCTTCCGCTCCACAGCCCATCCGTCTTCAAGCCGCCCGCACACTGGACGATGTTCTCGCCATCGTCCCGCGCCACGTCGCTGCAGTCCCCAGTGACCTCCAGGCGGCCGTGCAGCGTCGCGTGCTTGACGTCCTTGCGCAGCAGATCGTTCTTGACAGCTCACCGCCAGGAGCCGCTTCCAGCACGAGCATGGAGCTGCGTCGTATGGGCCTCGAGACGCTCCATCATATCTTGCAGGCGTCAGGACATACGCTTCTCGTCGGTTGGGAGACGATTTTCGAGGTCCTAGGGAGCGTCTGTCGTCCTGCCGTCACGGACACCGCACCACCGTTCGCGCCGTCATCCCCCGGTACGCCGCGCGGGCGCCCCCGCCGCTTGGGTACCTGCAAGAGAAAGGCTACTCTTCGCTTATCAAAATCGCGTTCCAGTGCATGACGCTCATGTGCGATGCGCTCGCGGCGCTCTCGCCAGAACACCTGCGGCTCTGCATCAGCACCCTAGGCCAATTCGGCCGGCAGGCGGATACGAACATCGCGCTGACGGCGGCGGAGAGCCTTTTCTGGGGCGTTTCAGATGCGATACAGGCCAAGCGGCGCGAGGCGGCACAGGAACCCGCGTACAGCGCGCTGTGGATGCATCTCCTGCTCGAGATATTGGGTTTGTGTGCGGATGGACGGCCAGAGGTCCGGATGGGCGCTATTCAGACGCTGTTTAGGACCCTGCAGCTTTATGGCGCCACGCTGAGCCTCGAGACGTGGGATGAATGCGTGTGGAAGGTCACGTTCCCGCTACTCGACAGGCTCTCGCCGTACGTGCGCCAGAACTCGCTCACGCCGCCGTCGACGCCCGAGCTGGAAAACAGCATCGCGCATATAGCAGCGACGGTACCGGATTCATCGTGGGACGAGTCGAAAGTGGTAGCGCTGCAGTCGATCGGCGCCATCCTGAACGACTTTTTGGTGTCAAAGATCATCCATCTGCCTTCGTTCGCCAAGGCGTGGGAGACATTCGTTACTCATATACGCGACGCGTTCCTACTCGATAGTCGTGCCGTCAGCGCGCCCGCTTTGCGCTGTCTCGAACGTGCACTCAAGGCTGCCGCCGCCGCGCTGCCGCGCCGTCTGAGGCGGAACACTGCGGCAATCCCTGACGGAGATCTGGGAGAAGACGTGGGCTAAGTGTGATGAGATGGGCGCGGTGATCGTCCGTCGGGCGAGTGCTGCGGTGCAACAGCAACAGGCGCACCCAACGCGCCGTTTACCCAGGAGAGCTTGGTTGCTTTCGTGGACGTTGTCAAGTGCGTGCGTGGCATTAGCAGGACGCTAGATGGCGCCGAGTGGCCGTTGTCGCGGATCGCTACTCTCATGACGATACTGAAGGGTGCGTCGCACTTCCTCTTAGACGAGACGTTGGCGTAACGATGATTCTGCGCAGGCGTGCTGACCTACCCGAACTCGCCGGATTATAGACCGGACATCGACAACTTGTCTCCTGTTCAGGTAGGCTTTGGTTTGTATATCATTGGGCAGCAGCTGATGTGCGGCTTGCTATCATAGGCAATCGTCATGGACGCCATTGGCGGTATCGAGCTTGCGGAAACTGGCACCCCGTCATATATCCTTCGTGATCTGTCCGAATACGCCACTCTCGCATTCATCGCGTCGTTCGACGTCCCAGAAGTCGCTAGGCACGGGACGCCATCGTCGCAGCCGCAGAAACGGATCACCTATATCGCGCTTGCGAAGATATGCATGCCTAAACTTGCGGACCTGTTCCTGCAGTTCAAAGACAAGGACGAGGTGTTCGTAGACGAGATCGTCGAGGCGGTCCTGTCCGCATACGCTGTGCCGATCAAGCTTAAGTATGAGTGTCCGCAGCCGTCCAAGTTCGGGAAGGATCCGCCGCTGTGGAAGACTGCGACGAGTTGCTTCTTGAAGATCGTCAAGGAAGTGGGGCCGCGGATCAGCGCTCTTGGTCCGAGTTGAGTGATGGGTTGTTTACCAGTCCCGCTGCGATGCTGATGCTAGCTGGGCAGGATTAACGTCTGTACGGGTGGAGAGTATATGGAGGCAGGTGATTGACGTCTACCGTGGTGGAATCTTGTCCGATTGGTGCGTTATAGACCTATGTTTGTGTGCGCGATCTGTTGACGAACGAACTATCATAGCTCCGCCGCGGACGCCTTTTCGCTTGTCGAGCAAGAGGAAGAGGAAAATTTCGACCACCACTTGATTGTGTCGCTCGAGACGGACGTGGTGCCGTGTCTAGGAGACGACCGTGTCCCGGATTACCTCATAACGCAACTGGCGAAGATCCTGCAGCAGGGTTCGCAGCTTCTGCAGGACGGATCGAGCGAGGAGTACCCGCCTACGCCAACACACACCGAGATCCGATCGGCGCCATTATTAAGCGGTGAGGAAGTAGGAAGTACGGTGCCTCTCCTGGCGGTCTCGAGAGAACGGTTTTCGTATTGGTGCCTCGACTTGCTGTTCTTCATCTGCTCTGATACAGCGAAAGGTGGGTTCTACTATTCTTGGGGGGTGTGAGTGACTGCTAAAGGTTATCTATTTTAGATAATGAGACTCCGCGGAGAAGAATCGCCGCGTTGAGCCTGCCTGCACTCATCGGCCGGTGCCGGACTACCCTTGCGGGATACGTCGCCGACGAAAGACTTCGCGGAAACCTGCCATTCCCGAGGTACGTAATACATACTGGATGAGTTTTTGGCGTGACTTTGATGTATTTTGTGTGCAGAGTGCGAGAGGAGGAACTGCTATACGTGCTGCACAAATTGCAGGAGCTTCGAGTATGGCCAGGGTCGCTGTGGGCAGCCCTCTCTAAAACACCGTCGGAATACGCGAACGAACAGCCTCGTGCGCATCTGCGTCCCCCCTTTCCCATTTCCCGCGCGCGGAACTGATCAATCGCCTTTCTAGCGGTCGATACGTCCCTCCCTGCTTCTGAACTCATCGCGGACTCAGTAAGACGCTCGTCCCGCGCACATCTATTCCACTTCTATGCGCTGCTCTGCGAGATCGTGTCTGTCCCACGAAAAGCGCCCAGCGCGTGGATTATGGCTGAGCGCCTTGCCACGCAGGAGGGGCCGATTGCGGTTCGGGTACACCGTCAGGCCCTGGGGCGCGTCGTCGCGGCGGGGGGTTCGGACTCGGGCCATCTGGTATCGCTTGACGCAAGGGAGTTGGCGAGGGAATGTTTGAGGGAGGTTGGGCGTGAGCTCGGCGTACCCCGATGAGATTATAGTTGTTCGTTCGATTCAATTTACCTCTTTCAGACACGTGGACCGAGAATTGATGGTGGGCTTGTTCCGAGTTGGAACGGTGGTGCCTTGTAATCTGACTGACAGCCTCACTGCGAATGAACGAAAACTGATGAACGCGTAGTCTTTTATGACGTCACCAAGTGACCAAGCTCTGTTGTTTGCCTGCAACTGCTAGCCCATGTTGGTCGTGTCAATCATGCAATGTTCACTTTATCGAACCAGCACCTCCCTCTTTAAGTACCCCCACCCCTGCCAAGGCTGTGCGTCATTTTTGACATTGTTTTGTCGTCTAATCGCCGCTGCGGCTGGGGATGCCGAGTTCATTTCTTATCTTAGGTTACGTAAGTTGTTGATGGAGGTGATGCGGCGCAGTGGAGACCCCCTGATAAGTCTGCAAACGTCGCGTTAACATTTTATGCCGGCCGCAGTTATGCATCGCCTGGGCGTCAAGTCTTTTTTTTTGCGCGTTCCTTGTCTAATCTTGGTAATATACTTATTCATTCACCATCCATCCATTGTTCTGGTACTTAAGAAATCAGTAGAGATATCTGCCAGCTGAAACCCTCATTCTCGTTTGTGAAGGCGAGGCGAGTTACGGGATATGGGATCATAAATTTTGAGCCAGAAAATAATTGTGATGGGGAAATTGAAATATTGTTTGATTGATAGGAGTAGAGCTCAACTGCGTTCTCCGTATCCGATGCCGGCGAGGCGAGGCGAATAGTTGTCTCCATGGCGCTCCCGGCCTTCGCTCTCTCGCAGCACAACCTGGTTTCACTCCGACGATCGGTCCACGGCCTCTCATTACTCCCTTGATTCTTCCGCTTTTTTGACTTTAACCGCCCTTCGTAGCAACACCCTCCGTCACACAATAAAACCCACCTTACCTCTTTGCTCGCGCGCTTCTACATCGCCTCGTACCCACATCAGCAACACCTCCTATTACTCGCGCGATGGCTCCAGTATTGAGGCTTTCACGTCCGTTCATGATCAATACCATCCTTGCGGTGCGTCGTGTCCCATCACTGTTGACGTGTCTGTCTGACGTGGCTCCTCGCTGCAGCTCGGCCTTGTCTCCATCACCCTCCTAACTCTCCACGCCTACCACCCTAATACCGTCTCCTTCCCAAAATTCTCGTCACATTCGCAGGGCGTATCAGTTCCCGCGGACTACTATAATAATGTCGATGCCGCTCCAGTCCTCTATCATGACGGACACGAAACGCCCGCTACGACGGTGCGCGCAAACGCGACGCTCCTCATGCTCTCGCGCAACGACGACGTCGACAGGGCGGTGAGCACCGTCAAAGAGTTGGAGGACCGGTTCAACGGAAAGTACCACTACCCGTGGGTCTTCCTCAACGAGCAACCCTTTACGGACGATTTTAAGCGGTGTGTTACACGCTCTCCTCCGTTGGAGATCGCGGCTCATACCGAAGTAATTTTTGGTTGATAGGCGCGTGTCGCTTGTTGCTTCGGGCGAAGCGCATTTTGGAAAAATTCCAGAGGACCATTGGTATCAGCCTGGATGGATCAACGAGACCCATGCCACTGAAGAAAGGAATAAGATGGAGGAAGAGGGTGTCATATACGGTGGCAGCGTCTCGTCCGTCCCTTCCCGCTTTTCTCATTCCTTCGTGATATTGACATGCGTATATTTAGATACCGCAATATGTGTCGTTTCAACTCTGGGGTGCGCCCTTCTCGTATTGTACGGCTTCCGTCCCCCACTGACGCACCTTCCTTCCTAGTTCTTCTATCGTCATCCACTACTCCTAAATTACCGGTACTACTGGCGTGTTGAGTATGCTCTCTTCTCGCTTCTTTACCTCCTAGCAGATCTGACACTTCCCCGCACAGGCCGGGAGTGCACTTTCACTGCGACATACACTATGACCCTTTCCTCTTTATGCAAGAAAATAACAAAACATACGGTCCGTTCCTGCCCGAATTCCCGTTTCGGATTTTCATTTCCGACGTCTGTCCTAGGGTTCACGATCTCGATGTACGAGTTCTCGCGCACGATCGAGACGCTCTGGTCCGCCGTAGGCAGTACGCCCGTTTAATTATCGTACAGCTTCCGACCTCATTGACTGCAGATTTCGTGGCCGAGCATCCCGAGTTCGTCCCGCCGAACAGCGCGATGAATTTCCTCTCCGATAACGGCGGCGAATCCTACAATCTCTGCCACTGTGCGTCACACCTCCCTCCCTCTTATCGCTCTCGTATTAATTATTACATTTCCAGTTTGGAGTAACTTTGAGATCGCCGACTTGGACTTCTGGCGCGGTCCCGCTTATACCGCTTTCTTCG
Source organism: Lactarius quietus (assembly GCA_015025155.1). Lineage (NCBI taxonomy): Eukaryota > Fungi > Basidiomycota > Agaricomycetes > Russulales > Russulaceae > Lactarius > Lactarius quietus. Next base: position 174,150 of record WITN01000094.1, on the reverse strand, counting down.
AGTACCTCGATTCACTCGGCGGGTTCTACTACGAGGTCCGCGTTCCTTGCTCCCCCTTTTTATTTTACCTTTCTTTCTGACGGGTTGATGCTTGCTCGATAGCGGTGGGGCGATGCGCCTGTTCATTCGATCGGCGCGGCGCTATTTGCGGGAACGGAAAAGATCCATTTCTTCCGTGAGATAGGGTACGAGCACCCTCCATACACGCACTGTCCCGCCGAGGAGGATGTCTGGCGCGCAGGACGTTGTACGTGTGATCCTGCGCATAACTTCGGTGCGTCCCCCTTTTCCTCTGTCTGGTCTTTGTGTTTGACAGACTGACGATCCTGTATAGACTATGATGGGTATTCGTGTCTGTGGAGATGGAACAGGATGGTTGGATAATAATATATTGACGCATGGTTGGATGGAAATGATATGATGCTTCAATCTATCTTACACGTTTGCAGGGCATTTTTGTGCTTGTTTTTTTCTTTCTTTTCTGTACTTGTATGACTGCGCTGCTGCTGCATATTATTTTACGCTGTAGACACACAACACACCATTCGTCGTCGTTGTCATCACCCTTCACAAATACACAACACAGAATGCCACCCACATACGCTCTTTTGGCGAGAGTTGGCAATGACGTCATGTAGAGTCACGTCGCCATGATACCAATGCAAAAAAGAACCACCAAATGACTCGGATCTGCTCCACCATCGCGAATGCTCTGGCAACCAAAACTTCTACTTGTATCATTTACCCTCAAACCCGCGCGTGTGCGTATAATAACTTACATCCTGGGATCGCTTCACGGGACGTCATGGTGGCCCGATTTCGCCTATTTCGGTCACCGTAGATTCCAGATCACGCCATCGCCACTTCATATTTTCGTTCTCCGCTCCTCTTACGTGCATACATACATACAACAATACAGGCCAACGCCGCGCAGCAAACCCAACTTTTTGTCATTTCTATCTTCCTGGACGAGCGTCGACGCCCGCCGCAGAGTGGCATGATCACGACACTGATTGTGTCTCGATCGTTTACCCGTACAATCACGCCAACGCGCGGCATTGACACTCGGCTGGACGTCTTTCCTTTCCGAGCGGCGCCGATGCTGATGCTTAAGCTTAAGTCCTGTGCAGCTGGTCTGTGCAGGAGAAGAGAGACAGCTTAGCCTGACTGGTGATGATCCTCAGGCTGCGGACGATGCCGATGCGGTCCTTCGCGGACTCGGACAGGACCGAACATGAATGCCACTACTGCATACAATCATAGGCGGTAAATGCCAATACCAATACAAAGCAGTATTACGAGCGTGCCATAGAGCCTAGGAACACTTAGCTTGCTTTCTGTTCGAGGACTGCGTCAATCCAATTGCCTTTCACCTTCCGGTTTGCGGAGTAATAGTATCCTGGCGGTGTATGAGCGAGGCTAAGTTAACTTATTATTATACACGCATGGCCCACGGACCCTTCCAGAAAGCCCAGTCCCCGCGCTCGAACTCGATGTAAGATAGAGTGTTGTTGCCGCGGCTCGCTAACTCCAGCCTCGATGAACAGACGCGTGCGTACGAAAGCACGCACGCCGGGATATCACTCTGCGCGACCAACAGTCAGGCTGGGCCCAACGAACTCGAGCACGATGAAGTCCATCGCTTGTTGAAATGAAGGAGCCACGTAGTAACTTACCTACGGATCTACCCCACCGCGGTTACCGCGGTGCTTTGGTAGAGAGGGGAACGTCATCGTGTCAGCGACGAACGAGTACATCCGCGTACGGAAAGAAGTTGAACATCCCGCGGACGTTGGACCTAAAACGTTTCCACCACCGTACGCCTCTGAATCCTCCTGGTGACACTGTCACTGTGAGACTCAGACCCGCACAAAGCAACACAACTCGGGCCGGGCACTTGGTAAGACACTTGTTAAGCCGCTTATTTTAATTTGCTTAAATACTTCTTAGTGTTCACGCAGAGCACTTTCTCGCACTCCGTCATCTTTATACTTGCGAATGGGTCTTTCGATACTAGTTTCAAGCGCAGGCGATCGAATGAACCCTCACCATGACCAATCTGCGGGTCACCGTTCTTGTACGTCCCCGTATGCATCTGCTGCTATAAGCTGGTCCTGAGCCGGCCGTGAAATCTTTCTTCCGTGAAGTACGCAACGCGACCTAGACTAAGACAGACGTGGCTCAAAAACCGAAAACACAACTTCAATTTACCCGTTGTTACGGTACAACATTATGGAGACCCGACTGGAGATCTCGAGACAGTTTTTCTTCAATTCACTCTGTCATGCTTGCTGTGATGGCGGCTGTGGCTACTGGGAGACGTCCGAACTCATGCGGTGTGTCGGATCGGTTGCTTCAGCCTCAGTGGCCCAGTGTGCTCGAAAAACACTTTCAAGTTCGCACACCGCTCGATCTCGAGTCCCCGACTCGATGTGACAACTGCTTAGTGTCGTCATAGCGTCAAATGGTCAATTGAGATGGGTCAGCCAAAAAATGCTAGCCATCCCACGGATCGCCGATCGTCGGTTTCCTGCGCCACTGCACTTCCTCCAACCCTGAGGAGACGCCGCGGACACGACGACAGGTTGCCTTACTGAGGACAATTGGGTACACGTTTCTGGATCCCTTTTCGACTTGGCCTTCGCGACCATTTTTCCACGGGGAATGGACGAATTCTTATAAGATGGTTCTCAGTGCCCCCACCAAATACTACAATCGCCGGACGATCATATACAATGCTCTTCCAACAAATCCTCATCTCTTTCGTCACCGCCATGGCCTTGGCCAGTAGCGTCACCGCCTCCGCAATCCTAGGACGAAAGGGCGCCACTTGCAGCCCAGGCACTGGGAACCTGCTGTGCTGCGCCTCCAGCTCTCCTTTCTCACAACTGCCGTCTGATCAACAAACGACGATCTCGCAGTTGGAGTCCAACGAGTTGAACTCCAACTTCAACGCCTCTCAAATCGTGGGGTCGAATTGCAATGCACCATCTAAGGGATCGCCGTGGTACTGTCCTACTACCCGAATCCCATATTCTATAAGATAGCTGACGGGCTGCAGTTCCAATCAGGCACTTTGCTGCAATAGTTCTGTCCTGAACATAAGTGAGTGTTTTCTTCTGTATGGCCATCAGACCGTGCTGACGAGTTGGTAATCAGATGCTGGCGAATTTTTGTTCAATGTTAACTGCGTCAAACCAGCGTGACGATCCTCTCATACAATCAGTTGTTCAAATTGGAGCGGGTGTCCCGAAATTGGAGAATTAGAGTGGGTGGCGGAGTTTTGTTGTTTCCCGCGGACCATATAGTATTATATACTACTGTAATGTCTAACGTTGGTGCTCGTAAGCATCTCCTCTCAAGTCGTCCTCCGAGTCACCGACAGTTGAGTATGTTGAAAAATGATTTCCCATCGTCCCCATCGCAGTCAATATGGGCGCGGCCAACTTCTGCACCCTGACCTTCTTCTAAATCCATGCCATGGCTACCAGAGGTTTCAAACTTGAAACAGTTTCCAATGGCGAGTGATATTCGGTGCAGTCGGAGACGAGGAGAAGGTGCATCACGGAGTCACGCGGCGGTTACTAGTACGTGCGTTGTGGCAAGTGGTGTTATGCGCGTTGTGAGAGGCGTTGCGCCATCGACGGTGTAGGTGGTGTCGTTGTCGTTGTCGTCGTCTTCGCCTTGAAGACTCAAGCGGGGTGTATAGCTGTCGTCAGCGGAGTCAGGCAGGGAATGCGATGACGACAGTGACGGCTGTCACGGCAGGAATGTGGTGGCGGGGCGGATGCTGATATCGTCATAGGACATAGCACGATCTGCTATTGGGTGGGCTGTATCATAGGTGGAGGGACAGCAAAAATGTCGGGGTAGATAGATAGTTTCCGAGCAGAAGCTTTGCGCTTCAAAGTTCAATCACCGGAACGATAGGAATCGTAGGATGCTGACACTCGTTCTTCACACAACAGTGGGGCGGGAATGTGGTGGCATAGGCATGGGAAACGGAGGCTTCACAAAGAAGACGGCGTTCGGGCCTATATGCAGTCTTCTGCTTATCAGACCTCATATAGCCCTTCTCGTGTACGACGTCGGGAAGATACCTGTGGGTTTAGATATCTCACCTTCACGTCAAAATGCGGATGTAAGTGGGAGCTCCACTTCTCGTAAGCTCGCTTCTCCCATGGCTGATGGTCCACGTTCTCGGCGGGTTCACGTGAACCATCCGAACGTGTGGAACGCTCTGGGAAAGAGGGCAGTAGTGACCAGGCTGTCATCCCGGACAGGCAAGTCACGGGTAACACACGATTGGCACGACGGGCGGACCGAGCCTCTCCAGTAAGAAGTAAGAGGACGTTCCAGTGCGGGAAGAAGAAAAGGGGGTGAAGAGATGAAGAAAAGCCGAGAGCATAATTGAAGACAGCCGCGATGGTGGGAGAGGCGAAGGAGAGTGTGTCGCTGTGCTAGGGGGTCGAAATTGAAGACGAACTCTGGGAAAGTGGATTAAAGTGGGAACAGACAACTGCGAGCTAAAGACTGACAAAGGCGGGATCGGGATAAGACAACCGGCGAGAGTATTCAAGCTGAAGACGAGTGACAACCGGCGAGAAGATTGAGAGCGAGGGCAAAAACGAGACTCACTTCAATTATAGTAGTTGTGAAGGTCAGCAGGTTTTTTTTTTTTTTCGATTCCATTTGAGTGCGCCTTGGGGTGCATGACCCTATGTGGCACTAATACAGAACATTATCTACTGTCGTGTCCGTCCTCTCCAAAATAAGGTCAGTAGGTGATAGTAGTAGACCACGCACACACTTGACGGTACAAACGGCAGTAGAGATTCGCTCTCGTCTTCTCAGCGTTTCAAGAAATCGAACGTCAACGTCACATTACAGGCAGTTTCATAAACTGAACAGATAAGTATAGATCTATGCACGTCTGAGTCTATGGTACGGGGGAAAGCGGTAGTATCGCGGGCCGGGGAGAAAAGCGGTCCGCGCAGAATTTAGTTACCGTAGTGTCTTTCTTCATGTGTCTGAGAGCTCTCACTTATACCGTCTCACCCTAATATCGAGACGGATTATAAATTAGCCAAACGGGACTAGTGATTCGCTCTCGTTTTCTCAACGTTTCAAGATGTCGAATGCCGATTCGCCGAACGTCATGCTACAGGCGGTTTCATAAACTGAGCAGATAAGTATAAATACGCTTGGCCATACGGTAAAACCAACTATCATAGAGAAACCAATACTACGCCTTCTTCTCGACAGCGTGCTTCAACAACTGAGCGATTTCGTCGCGTCTTTTGTTCAACGCAACCTGATACGGGGTATTGCCCTTATTATTCACAGCATCTACGTCCGCCCCACGTTCCAGTAACAGGTGTACAACCTCAACATTCCCGAAATATGTTGCGCCATGCAAAGGCGTCCACTGGTCGTTCCCGCGTGCCATGAGATCGGCGCCGTTTTCCAAGAGAAGCCGTGCTATGTTGACATGTCCGAGAATTGACGCCTGATGTAAGGGGGTGTATCCATCGTTCTTATGAACATTGGTATCAGCATTATGCCTGAGAAGCATCCGAACGACTTCAAGACGTCCTCCACCAACCGCACTATGGAGCGGGGTCCAATCCTGGTTCTGCGCCAAGTTCACGTCAGCGCCGTGTTCGATTAGGCACTGCCCGACTTCGAGATGTCCCGATTGAGATGCGAGGGACAAAGGCGTCTGTTCCCACTTGCCTTGAGAATCCATATCTGCACCATGCTTCAGCAGTGACTGCACAACTTTGACGTAATTGAATCTTGACGCTGCGTGTAAAGCCGTTCCGAGAGCACCACCCCTAGCGTTCACGTGCTCCGGATGCGCTGTGATGAGCTTCTCCACCACGTCACGGAGCCCATAAAGGGCAGCATAATACATAGGAGCCGCGTCAACCCGCGTCGGACGCGTCTCACCAGGGAGTAGCCCCCAATCCTTCTCATCTATGTCATGAATCCGGATCCATCGCAAAAAGTGAGGTTTGTCCGTGTCGAATAGATATTCGATCCCATCTTGTATCCGAAGCGACACGTTCTCGAACTTGGCATGGTCAACCCAGTATTCAGCAGCATATTCCGCTAGTGGAAAACGCTGCACGGAGGTTTCCCGAGGGCTATCGTCCAAACTTAGCAAGACGCCAAGGCAGGCCTGCGAGAGTATCGTATGCGCCGGTTCGAGGTCGATGTGATGGAATGAAGTGTCCCCGACGGCCGCGGCAAGGCGATCGGAGGTTAGGAATTCTTTAACAGAGAAGTGCGAGAACTGCACCACCCGCGATCCGTAGTAGTGAACTACAGTAATCAAACTGGAGCAGGTTGATAGCACGGCGTGCTCTTTGTCTTCTCTCCGCCAGTCCGAATTCAGCTGAGGAATTCCTCCCGGCGTGTCATTGAAGTCAAACGCGAGTACTTCCGCAAGCTCTTCCAGGCGGAGAGGCCGAACCGCCACCGTGAGACATTGCAGTAAACGATGCGCATAACCTCGGGTCGGCTGATTGATATGTTTCAACACACGCTCGTATGTTTCGTCGAGAGATTCGGGAAGTTGCTGGAGAATGCGACGCAGACTTGGCGGGAAACACTGCCGGACAGTCTCCAGTTGACAGAAAACCCATCGAAACCTTCAAGAATATCAGTGAGGAAGACGGACCATTAGAAATAGGACACGCACATCCCATCAGCTCTCTCGGAGAGCGTCTCGATGACCAAATTCTGATCCTCCACTCGCCATTTGCCCATCCGCACGTCCGAGTGGACCACAGAAGTCACATACTCTGCGATGTCTTTCGCTTGCCCAGTTTCGTCGTGAAGTGAGACCCGAAGAGACGTCAAGGGCTCCAGAGCAGTTCGTATGTCGATTTCGGGGCGACTGGTGACGCATATATGGAGATTCGGGAGGTAAAGTTCGACAAGCTCCTTCACGAAATCTAGGACCGAATCCCTTGGGGATGGGACCCCAAAAGTATTTGGACACTCGTCGATTGCGTCCACGATGAAGTAGAATGGGCAGTCATTGGAGAACATGAGAACCTCCTTTAGGGATTGTATCAATACTTCGTCAGTGGGTTTGTGTGCGCCGTTGTTGTGAGTCACGTATACGCGGTGGAGTACATCGCAGCAAAGATCGGAGCCAGCAGAAAGCTGAGAAAGAAGAGACAGTATCAAGTTCCGGCGATTTTGTTTTTCAGTATCCCTAAAGTCGAAGTAGAAGTAAGCCACGGTGGCCAATCCAGCGTCACGTAAAGCCATGATATCTTGGATCATGGCAGAGCTGACAGAGAACTTAGGCTATCTGAAATAAACACACATGAGAAACGGCGCACCAAAGGACACTCTTCCCGGATCCCGCTGGAGACAAGTTGCATCAGGAGTGGAACAGAGAACAGTGAAACGACGTACGCTTGCCATGGATCCATAACAAGGAGCCGTTGGTTTTCCACTCATCGAAAATACTGCCTCGGAAGAACCACCCAGCGGTCCCATCGTGCTGAGCACCGCACGAGATGATGTGATTTGTGGATGGGTCGGGCGATGAGAACCATGTTAGAAGGTGCTGTCGCCACTGGTTCCCTGAAGGGATATCTAAGCATCTACGAATCGGGACTGGGGATACAGGACCACGAACTCTTTTCCTCGCTAACGTTGTTCACCATAAAGTGCATAATTGCTGTCGCTTCTCTTGCTGTCTGTTGCACAATTGCTTTGGTTTCTTCGCCGTCTAATCGTAGACGTCTACGAAGGAATCATAAGAAATATAACGCATCGCGCACCATCGTGTACCACTCTGATTGCATCGCCGATGTCGTTCACTTTACCATCGACGCCGTGAGTGAGCGTCAGCAGTTGCGCCGTTGCCATCCTAGCTTCCTCCTGTGTCAACCTATCCAATCTCTTGAGCGCATCCTCAATATCCGTCTTTCCCAACAGCTTCTTCAGATACTTCTCTGATCAATGATCAGTGAAGCCGATGATACAATGCACGCGTATGGGAAGCTCACTTGTTCGTCCCTGCCGTATCTCCTTTGTCGCGATTGCGAAAACATTCAGTACTTCAACCATAATCATTACGATGATGTCCGTCATCGCCGCACTTGGTCGAACGGAGGTATAGCTCTCTAGGCGTTTGAAAAAGTTCTCTATCCGTTCAAAGATGTCGATCAGAGCCTCCTGCGCTGCCATGACATCCTTCGCCGCCTAACGAGCTTCCGAGTTAGATAGTACAGAGACGTCGATAAAGATACTAACCTGGAGGAGGACACCCGCACCTGCGAAGATGACTTTTGCGGGAGAGAACACCTGCGTCGTCACTCCTAAACCGTAGCCCCAAAACGATATCACCCAGAGCACTCACCAGACTAACCCCTTAGCCAAGGGTGTCCGAAAATGCGAGAAGGACGTTGATCGTTGGGCCGAGCCATTTTGTCAATCTCTCGTCACTCTCTCGGGCTTGATCGAGATTGTTCACTTGGCCTTGAAGCACAGTAAGGATCGAAGTAGAGGAGTTGCACATGTGAAGCTGAGAAGCGAGAGGATGGAGGAGGAGGTCTCTCTTCGTTTTCTTCTCGTAAGCTTTTACGGCGGTGTTGAAGATAGCTTGAAAGTTGGAAGAGGATGAGGGCGTTGGGTTTGCAGGGAGAGTCCGAGACATAGATCTAGTTGGTAGGAGAAGGGAGTTCTGTTATGTGTCTGTAACAAGGGACGAAGGCGTCGGTTCGATTACTACCGTGCGCTGATTACATGTTTGCGTTTGTTGACGCGTTGACGGCGGATAACCCTAACAGTAAGTTACGACTTTCGAGGCGCGATTACAGTAACACCCGATTTATGATATTGTCAAAACAATCTGTATTGCTATCTAGATTCTATGTTACAAATGCTATATATGCCTTCGCAGGGGCGCCCGTCTGAACCCTCCTTCACAGCGCTCAACGAAAGGGCAGCGCTTGATGGAGACGCCATACTTTTGTGGACTACTGCAGACGCAGACTCGAACCAGGAAGGTTTATGGGTACCCGCCTTGAGGCCAGTTTGGCGTCATCGTCGTTATCATTGTCGGCATGGGCGTGGGCGTTCATTTCGTTGCCTGGAGGTCCAGGATGTTTTGGTGGGTGTCATCGCGTCTCGCCTTGAGGGCCCAGACTGCGTTGGCATAGCGGTTGCTTGCACTTGACGAGTACTAAGTGGGTTGTAGCGTAAAGAGAGAGGGAAAGTGTCGGGATGGGTAGATAGTTGCGGGGCCGAACCTTTGCGCTTCAACGACGAGAACGATAGGGTGTTGATGCTAGTGCCTTACAGACGACAGTTCGGAGTGCGGGAATGTGGAGGGATGGGCGAGGGGTGAGCGAGGGAAAGAGACGGGGCCTTGGCAAGGAAGATGCCGGGTGGACAGGGCAAGGAAAGGGAAAGGAGGTGACGGAGGCAGCCTAGGGGGTGAACTTCAGTTTGACATACGTACTGCAAAGGCAACGAGAGTTATGTTCTGATTGTTCAGCTCCGAGAAATGTTCGATGCGCAGCGAGTGCAGCTTGCTGACCGGGAACTAAGCGTGCGGAACGCTCTTGGCATAAGGAGTTGGCAGTAGTAATCTGTCATCTCATACAGGTCTGTCATGGATAAAACATGATCGGTACGACAGATAGACCGAGGCTCTCCAGCAGGCAGTGAGAGGAGAAGCAAAAGGAGGTGAAGAGATGAAGCAGTGAGAGCATAATTGAAGACAGCAGCGATGGCGGGCGAGGCGAACGAAAGCGCGACGAGGGACTAGGACCGAAGAAGGGCGATGACACGCAGGTTGATCGAAGTGGATACGGACGTAACCGGGATCGGACATTGCGACTTACTTTGGTAGCTCTGAAACGGTAAGAGAGAAAAACTCACACGCTTGGATGGCGAACACTCACGGGCATGCAATACTTCATCAGCAGCGTACGAAATGGAAGCAACTCACTTATCGCATCCGAGGGCTGGGAAGATGCGAAGGAAGAAAGTCCTACTGTACCTCCTGCTTAAAGCAGAGTGCTAGTGAGCTTCTAGCCCAAAGGCACACCATAGCAGCATCTAGAGCGCCACTTGTCATGCTACAGTATCAAGCTTAGGAATGCGACCGACGATGATCATATCGTGGGTAACCCGCTGCAATCTCGGGTGCCAAAATTCAAAGTGGGCAAGTTCGCGAACGTTAAGGATAGCGCCCTGCATAGAATCTGTACACGTTCGTGGTAGACCAGTGGCCGTCACCTTTGGTGTGGACCCAGTTCCGTTTTTCTATTATCCGTATTCATTCTCAGGGTCCTAAGACTGTTCGAAACCGAGCTTCAGGTGGTATAGAAACGGAGGGAGACATGGTGCGTCTCAGAGTGTTCGGAATGATGGGACGCGTTAGAGCCACGATGACAAACTGATGACAACAAGCAAATCAACGGACAGTCGGACCCCGGGCCGGGGGACCCACAAATACCTCACGTGACCACTCTAACTTAAGTTAGTACGGAGTGCTACCTCGAGGGCATTGTGCAATATCCTGGAAAACTTTCCCGTAGAACGGGTATCATAGATCAACTCATCCTAAATTATCCATTCCTAAAAGCCGTGCGGATCGCACCCGGGAGTGTGCAACGACCACGCTAAGAAATGAGATATCCTGTCAAGCCTATGGCGCGCCTGAGAAGACGCACACGATACCGTACTATTGCACTCATGGGAACACATCTCACTCATAAACGCATGGATGACGAAGTAAGCCACCAGGCCCAAAGTAGTAACATAAGAGCAGTTCTAAACTAGATCCGCACAGTGACAGGCTGCATGACTGCAGGGCAGTAACATATCGGTGCCAGGTTGCAATGGCACAATCGGCACCGAGTGGAAGAAGAGAAAAGTTTCGGAGTAGTCTGGCATCAAGCGCCGGCTCGAACCTCCATAGCTCGCGGAGGGAGAAGACCAAGCACACCACCCCGAATGCCCAGCAGACGGGCGTGTTGAGCGACGGGAAGGCGCGTGAGATGGCTCCAACGAAGAAAAAGAACAGCGCGACGTAGAGCGGCCCTGGGAGGCCGATATCGAGCACCCATGGGACCGCGTATCGCTCCAAGTGCTCGTTCCACTCCATGCGCGCGACCATCCGTTCGCGGGGCGTAGCACTCGGAGGCAGCTGGAAATCCTCGTAGTGCGCGACCCAGCGCAGGGCCATGTCTGACAGGAGCGTGCAGATAAGGGTCGTGCAGAGGCCCATGAGAACGAGGTGTTCGAGTTCAGATAGGGAGCGTCTGCTTCGAAGAAGAGGCTGATGATCGGTGAGAATGGACTGTCTTTTCCAGCGTGTGCTCTGTCGCGCACGGATCTTCGAGACCAGCGCCGGATGAGCAGCTTTTGTTCTGCGATACAATTCGAGCGTGATGCAGAGAATGATGACTGAAGAGGATATTCACCTAGAAAGAGTTAGTATGTGAAATGAGGAGTAGGTGACATTGGACGTGCCAAGACAGATGTTACGCCCAACCCAGCTTTCCAGCGCTCACAGACGCGCCGATCGTGTCTTTCCAGGACGGTATCGCCAAGCATCCAAAGAGCCAAATGATCGTCGGCGGTACCTAACAGTTGATACGTGAATATAAGAGGGGTTCCCCATAAACGAATGCTTTCTTGGCTGGGCTTCGTTTGGTGGGTCTGGGTCACCTGAAGGAGACGTACCTCCGCCAGTAGAAGTCGTATCCGCGTCTGGATTTTGATTCGTGCCATTCGCCGTGCAGAGCACCGCCGTCCCGTGTTCAAGTTGATCCCGAGGAATGATCTGCCTCGACGTCTGATTCGGGTAGAGGGACGAGAAGGGGGAAAGGAGGTGGAACACTTGGTGCACTCGAACCTATGAAGGGGTTCCCGTACTTATGAATACACTCGGCTTTGTCGTCAGAACTGGGCGCGACCGAATACTTTGCAGTCTTCGGAAGATAAGGTACACGCCTGCCGCCGATTGTCAGAAATAATTGTGGGTTTGGCAGGCATCTGATTCCGGTGTATTCTGGGGTGACACTGGGGATGAGTCGGGTGGGGTAGTACATGGAATTATAGACTCGTCAGGCATCGAGGTTGTCTCCAGCTGCGAAACAGGGGGTGTTGGAAGGCACGTGGATGCATTTGAAAAGAGTTCGTGCTCACCATCAGATGGGCCTTGGGGAATAGCATTATGTTGAGGGTGGTGGTCTGCCATGAGGCCGGTAATGCGAGTATTCGAGTCCTCCACCTTCGGCGAGCTGATGCAGGTCAGAAGACATGGGCCTCATCACCGAGCCCGAGGCCAAATTTACTGGCATGGCGGACGGGTAAAACGAAAGTTCTCTAGTCTTAAAACCAGTGGGATTCGGGAGGGCAGGTGGAATTACGGAGAAAAGGAGTGGGAGTGCCCAAACCTCACTCGTTCCTCACTGCAGCATAGACCAGGAGTACTACAGTAGACCACGCAACTGAGAGAGCAACGGGATCCGGGCCGGGCAAGTCAAAGCGTTCATTTTAATCTGCTTATATAAGTACTTCTTGGTTCACGCAGAGCACATTCTCGCACTCCTTCATCCTTATACTTGCGAATGGGTCTTTCGACAGTTTCATGCGAAGCGGTGCATTAGAAGGCGAGCGAATGAACCCTCACCGTGACCAATCTGCGTGTCACCGTTCTTGTACAGTCCCCGCATCACCTAGAAGCTGGTCCTGCGCCGGTCGTGAAATCTTTCTTCCGTGAAGTACGCAACGCGACCCAGACAGACGTGGCTCAAAAACCAAAAACACGAGTTCAACTTACGCATTGTTACGGGACAATACTGTGGAGACTCGACTGGAGATCTCGTGACAGTTTTTCTTCCATTTACTCTGCTCTGCCTGCTGCTGACGGCGGCTGTGGCTACTGGGAGACGCCCAAACTCTTGTGTCGCTGGTTCGGTTACTTCAGCCTCAGTGGCCCAGTGTGCTTGAAAAACACGTTCAAGTTCGTACGCTCGATTTCGAGTCCCCGACTCGATGTGACAACTACTTGGTGTCGTCATAGCGTCAAATGGTCAATTGAGATGGGTCAGCCAAAAAATGCTAGCCATCCCACGGATCGCCGATCGTCGGTTTCCTGCGCCACTGCACTTCCTCCAACCCTGAGGAGACGCCGCGGACACGACGACAGGTTGCCTTGCTGAGGACAATTCGGTACTCGTTTCTGGATCCCTCTTCGACTTGGCCTTAGCGACCATTTTTCAACAAGTAATGAACGAATTCTCATAAGATGGTACTCAGTACCCCACCAAATACTACAATCGCCGGACGATCATACAATGCTCTTCCAACAAACCCTCATCTCTTTTGTTACCGCCATGGCCTTGGCCAGTAGCGTCACCGCCTCCGCAATCCTAGGACGAAAGGGCGCCACTTGCGGCCCAGGCACTGGCAGCCTGCTGTGCTGCAACTCCAGCTCTCCTTTCTCAGAACTGCCATCTGATGAACAAGCGGTGATCACGCAGCTGCAGTTCACCGAGTTGAACTCCAATTTAAACACCTCTCTCATCGTGGGGTCGGATTGCACTGCACCGTCTGAGGGATCGCAGTGGTACTGTTCTACTACCCGAGTTCCATATTCTATTAGATAGCTGACGGGCTGCAGTTCCAATCAGACACTTTGCTGCAATAGTTCTGTCCTGAACATAAGTGAGTGTTTTCTTCTGTATAGCCATCAGAACTTGCTGACGAGTTGGTAATCAGATGATGGCGAATTTATGTTCAATGTTAACTGCGTCAACCCGGTGTGACGATCATCTCATCCAAACAGTTGTTCAAATTGGAGCAGGTGTCCCGAAATTGGAGAATTAGAGCGGGTGGCGGAGTTTTGTTCTTTCCCGCGGACCATATAGTATTGAATACTACTGAAATATCTGACGTTGGTGCTCGTAAGTATCTCCTCTCAAGTCGTCTTCCGAGTCACCGACAGTTGAGTATGTTGAAAAATGATTTTCCCATCGTCCCCATCGCAGTCGATATGGGCGCGGCCAACTTCTGCACCCTGACCTTCTTCTTAATCCATGTCATGGCTACCAGAGGTTTCAAGCATGAAACGGTTTCCAATGGCATGGGAGTAGTGAACGATTAGAAACCAGGTATATGAAGATGCCATGGCGAGTGATGTTCGGTGCAGTCGGAGACTCGGAGAAGGTGCAACACGGAGTCACGCGGCGGTTACTAGTACGTGCGTTGTGGCAAGTGGTGTTATGCGCGTTGTGAGAGGCGTTGCGCCATCGAGGGTGGAGGTGGTGTCGTTGTCGTCGTCTTCGCCTTGAAGACTGAAGTGGTGTATACAGTAGCTGTCGTCAGCGGAGTCAGGCAGGGAATGTGATGACGAAAGTGACGGCTGTCACGGCAGGGGTGTGGTGGCGGGGCGGATGCTGATATCATCATAGGACATAGCACGGCCTGCGGGTGGGTTGCTTAACAAGCGCTGAGTGGGCTGTTTCTTAGGTGGGGGGACCGAGAACTTGAAAGGGTTGGGATAGGTAGATAGTTGCGGAGCAGAACGTTGGTGCTTCAATCACCGGACGATAGGAATCACAAGATGCTGATACTCGTTCTTCACACGACAGTGGGGGTGGGAACGTGGTGGCATAGGCATGGGATGGGCAAGGGAAAGGAGACGCAGGCTTCACAAAGAAGACGGTGTTCAGGCCTATATGCTGTCTCAGACTCCATGCGGCCCTCTCGTATACGACGCCACCCTCGATGACGCCCGGGAAGATACCTATGAGTTTAGATATCTCACCTTCGGGTCGAAATGCGGATGTCCGAGTCAGTGGGAGTACCACTTCTCGGTAGGCTCGACTCCCCATGACTGATGCTCCAATTTCCTAGGCGGCTTCACGTGAACCATTCGCCGAACGTGCGGAACGCTCTGGTCAGATGGGCAGTAGTAACCAGGCTGTCATCTCGGATAGGTAAGTCACGGGTAAAACACGATTGGCACGACGGACGGACCGAGTCTCCAGCAAGCAGTAAGAGGACGTGCCAGTGCGCAAAGAAGAAAAGGGGGTGAAGAAATGAAGAAAAGCTGAGATTATAATTGAAGACAGACGCGACGGCGGGAGAGGCGAATGAAAGTCCGTCGCTGGACTAGGGGGTCGAAATTGAAGATGGGCTCCGGGATAGTGGATCGAGGTGGGGACGGACGACTGCGGGCTAAAAACGGACGAAGGCGGAATCGGGAGAAGACAACGGGCGGGTGGATTCAAGTTGAAGACGAGTGACGAAGGGCGAGGAGATTGAGAGCGAGGGCAAGAACGAGTCTCACTTATGGCAGTTGTGAATGACAGTAGGATAATAATAGACCGCGTACACACTTTGACAGTAGAGTTTCGCTCTCGTCTTCCCAGCGTTCCAAGAAATCGAACGTCAACGTCACATTACGGGCGGTTTCCTAAACTGAACGGATACGTATATATACGCCTGGCCCTACGATTAAACCAACGAGCAAAACCAATACTACGCCTTCTTCTTGACAGCGTGCTCCAACAACTGAGCGATTTCGTCCTGTCCATATTTCAAGGCAACCTGATACGGGGTATTACCCAGATGACCCACAGCATCTACGTCCGCCCCACATTCCAGTAACAGGCGCGCGGCCTCTACTTTCCCGTAATAGGTTGCGAGATGCAAAGGCGTCGACTGGTCGTTCAGGCGTGCCATGAGATCGGCGGTGTTTTCCAAGAGAAGCCGTGCTATGTCGACATGTCCGTACATTGATGCCCGATGTAAGGGGGTGTACCCTTCGTCATCCTGAGCATTAATATCAGCATTATTCCTGAGAAGCATCCGAACGAATTCAAAACGTCCGTAAGAAGCCGAGGCATGGAGCGGGGTCCAGAGGTTGACCCGCCGCGAGTTCACGTCAGCGCCGTGTTCGAGTAGGCACTGCCCGACTTCGAGACGTCCAGATCTAGCTGCGATGAATAGAGGCGTCTCCCACTGGCCTTGAGAATCCACATCTGCACCATGCTTCAGCAGTAACTGCCCAACTTTGACGTGATTGCCGCTTGACGCCGCGTGTAAAGCCGTTCCGTAACCGCCGCCCCTAGCGTTCACGTGCTCTGGATGCACAGTGATGAGCTTCTCTACCACGTCATGGAGCCCAGAACGGGCAGCATAGTACATAGGAGCCGCGTCAATTCGCTCCGGATACTTCTCACGAGAGGGTGGCCCCCACCACCCGTCATCTATGTCATGAATCTGGATCCATCGCAAAAAGTGAGGTTTGTCCATGTCAAATAGATATTCGGTCCCATCTTGTATCCGAAGCGACACCTTCTCGAACTTGGCATGGTCAACCCAGTGTTCCGCAGCATATTCCGCTAGTGGAAAACGTCGCACGGAGGTTTCCCGAGGGCTATCGTCCAAACGCAGCAAGACGCCCAGGCAGGTTTGCGCGAGTATCGTATGCGCAGGTTCGAGATTGATGTGATGGAATGAAGTGTCCCCGACCGCCGCGGCAAGACGATCGGAGGTTAGGAATTCTTTAACGGAGAAGTGCGAAAACTGCACCACCCGCGATTCGCCGTCGTGAACTACCGTGATCAAACCGGAGCATGTTGATAGCACGGCGTGCTCTTGATCTTCCCGCCGCCAGTCCGAATTCAGCTGAGGAATTCCTCCCGGCGCGTCATCGA
The DNA here is from genome assembly GCA_015025155.1 of Lactarius quietus. Classification (NCBI taxonomy): domain Eukaryota; kingdom Fungi; phylum Basidiomycota; class Agaricomycetes; order Russulales; family Russulaceae; genus Lactarius; species Lactarius quietus. The sequence goes on along the minus strand of WITN01000094.1, from coordinate 157,438 downwards.
AGTCAAACACAAGTACTTCCGCAAGCTCTTCGAGGTGGAGAGGTCGAACTGCCACCGTGAGACATTGCAGTAAACGATGTGCATAAGCTCGGGTAGCCTGATTGATATGTTTCAACACGCGCTCGTACGTTTCGTCGAGAGATTCGGGAAGTTGCTGGAGAATGCGACGCAGACTTGGCGGGAAACACTGCCGGACAGTCTCCAGTTGACAGAAAACCCATCGGAACCTACAAGAATATCAGCGAGGAAGTCGGACAGTTAGCAATAGGACACGCACATCCCATCGGCTCTCTCGGAGAGCGTCTCGATGACCAAATTCTGATCCTCCACTCGCCATCTGCCCATCCGCCCGTCCGAATGAACCACAGAAGTCACATACTCCGCGATGTCTTCCTTTTGCCCAGTTTCGTCGTGAAGTGAGATCCGAAGAGACGTCAAGGGCTCCAGAGCAGTTCGTATGTCAATTTCGGGGCGACTTGTGACGCATATATGGAGATTCGGGAGGGAAAGTTCGACAAGCTCCTTCACGAGATCTAGGACAGACTCCCTTGGGGATGGCACCCCAAAAACATTTGGACACTCATCGATTGCGTCCACGATGAAGTAGAATGGGCTGTCACTGGAAAAGGTGAGAACTTCCTTTAAGGATTGTTCAATACCTCGTCAGTGGGTTTGTGTGCGCCGTTGTTGTGAGTCACGTATACGCGGTGGAGTACATCGCAGCAAAGATCGGAGCCAGCAGAAAGCTGAGAAAGAAGAGAAAGCATCAAGTTCCGGCCATTTTGTTTTTCAGTATCCCTAAAGTCGAAGTAGAAGTATGCCACGGTGGCCAATCCAACATCGCATAAAGTCATGATATTTTGGATCACGGCGGAGCTAACAGAGAACTTAGGTTATCTGAAATATAAACACATATGAGAAACGGCGCACCAGAGGACGCTCTTCCCGGATCCCGCTAGAGACGAGTTGCATCAGGAGTGGAACAGGGAATGGCTAGACGACGTACGCTTGCCATGGATCCACAACAATGAACCATTGGTTTTCCACTCATCGAAAATACTGCCTCGGAAGAACCACCCAGCGGTCCCATCGTGCTGAGCACGGCACGAGATGATGTGATTTGTGGATGGGTCGGGCGATGAGAACCATGTTCGAAGGTTTTGTCGCCACTGGTTCCCTAAAGATATATCTAAGCATCCACGAATCGGGACTGGGAGTACAGGGACGAACTCTTTTCATCGCTAACGTTGTTGGCCATTAGTTGCACGATTGCTTTTGTTTCTTTGCCGTCTGGTCATATAGATGTCTGCAAAGGAATCATAAGATATAATGCATCGCGCACCATCGTGTACCACTCTGATCGCATCGCCGATGTCGTGGGTAAGCACCAAGAGTTGAGCCGTTGCCATCCGAGCTTCCTCCTGTGTCAATTTATCCAATCTCTTGAGGGCGTCCTCGATAGAGGTCTTCCCCAACAGCTTCTTCAGATACTTCTCTGATCAACGATCAGTGAAGCCGATGATACACTGCGTGCATATGGAAGCTCACTTGTTCGTCCCTGCCGTATCTCCTTCGTCGCGATTGCGAAAATATTCAGTACTTCCACCATGATCTTTACGATGATGTCCGTCATCGCCTCGCTTGGCCGAACGGAGGTGTAGTTCTCTAGGCGTTTGAAAAAGTTCTCTATCCGTTCAAAGATGTCGAGCAAAGCCTCCTGTGCAGCCATGACATCCATCGCCGCCTAACGAGCTTCCGAGTTAGATAGCACAGAGACGTCGATAAAGATACCGACCTGGAGGAGGACACCAGCACCTGCGAAGATGACTTTTGCGGGAGAGAACACCTGCGTCGTCGCTCCTAAACCATAGCCCCAAAACGATATCACCTAGAGCACTCACCAGACTAACCCCTTCGCCAAGGGTATCCGAAAATGCGAGAAGGACGTTAATCGTAGGGCCGAGCCATTTCGTCAATCTCTCGTCGTTCCCTCGAGCTTGATCGAGATCGTTCACTTGGTCTTGAAGCACGGTAAGAATTGAAGTAGGGGAGTTGCACGTCTGAAGCTGAGAAGCGAGTGGATGGAGGAGGAGGTCTCTCTTCGTTTTCTTCTCATAAGCTTTTACGGCAGCATTGAAGATTGCTTGAAAGTTGGAAGAGGATGACGGCGTTAGGCTCGTAGGGAAAGTAGACATAGTTGTAGTAGGTGGGAGAGATCTCTGCTCTAAGTCCGTAACAAGCAACGACTGTGACTAGGCGATATTCGATTCAGTCACATGATCACGCGTTCGCGTTTGTTGACTTCGGACAGGACGCGCTTGCTGATATCCGCGAGTTGAGCTTCAAGCTTCGATCACCACAATCCCAACGATACCGAACTTTCAATCTCAAACACAATCTCTACCACCGCCGCAATCATCACAATGTCAACCATTCACCAAACGCCGCAACTGCCGACCTGGTTGCAGTGCGAGGAGCTCCATCAGGGTCTTCTTCAGCGCATGATTCCCTCGTAAGTGGACGCGCTACCGTTACTCCAAGAATGCCACTTTGCCCACGTCAGCAATCAATTGCTCTCTGGCATCTATGGAATATTGCAGGAGAGGGGACATCACCAGGCGAGTATGCGCACCAATTTCGGCGCGAAAATGGCTAATACGTGTCCAGGACTGGTATGAAAGTACCCTCCCCTGGAATTGATTGCTGCCTACATTCCGTGGGATACCGTGGGAGGAGATCTTTCACGTGCTGCTGACGAAGTCCAACAACACCCGCGGCAGCAGCATACAATTGACTGCCGTGAGTCACCAAATGCTCCAGGCACACCCAACCCGACAATCGAACCTCGCTTCCAGAAGAAGAAAATGACGGAGACTTCCTCGTGGAGCTAATACTCGACAAAGAGCTATCGGAGCATACTTGAGGCATATGTGAGAATCACTTCCTCCGTGTTGCGACGGAGATTACGGCGGCATCAAATACACAAGCTTCGAGCTCAAGCCGTTGGAGCGCAGCCGACAGAAGTCCTTGAACCATGTTGTACGATTCCTCTCCATCGCTATCTCCTTCCCCGCAACCACGTCCTGTAACCATTCCGATGTACTCCCTCCACATTGCGGACCAACCTCATTCATTACCCCATTCCCATCACGCACCAACTCAATCGCCACTTGCCTTTCTACCTCCCGCACCCGACGATCTTCGCTTGTCTGGGTTTTGTGATATATCATTCCCACACACCCTCTCCCGAACCGGGGTAGGTTTGCGTGCCCTTCTCTTCACCGCCATTTCCTGTGCTTCCTCGCCATCCTCCGGAGCGGCGCCAAAGGCGACAAGTTGAAGATTTATTTGGGCATCGCCGTATTTAGTAGGGATGAAGACGAAGAGAAATATATCTACACCACGATCTGAACGAGCGCCAGGGCCTTGGGAAAACGGCACGTCGTTGAGGCGGAAGAGCCAGATCGTAAGTTGAACTGTTGAACACCTTCATATCATTCAGAGATTCACCGTTGACATTCGCAGTGCACACACGTTTGACAATCACGACTTTTTTCTGGGAGCGTAGTGACGTTCGTGGAGTGAGGAACCCTGAGCAGCACGATAGACGGACGAACGACCCAGGCTCGGACTCGCCGCATCGAAGTTGACCGCCACGGCCCGTGCACTACGCCTACGACGTGGTTGAAGTCTGATGCAGTGGGTGCAGTGCTCCATGCCGATGGCGCTCATAAACCGAGCGCACTGAGTGTTCAGTTTTACCGACAGCAGGGACGGGAGTGGAGGTTGATCAGAGGGTGATTGGGCTATCGACTTTAACATTCATCACGCAATGTTTGATAAGTACTTACTGTTGAAGTATCTCAGTTCCGTTTTAATTATCATTTGTCTCTGATGCGGTGTTTTGCAAACCTGTGCGATATATTTACTTTGGATCCCGTTTGTTTTGATGCCCGTGCTAGTACGATGCCACCTCCCCGCACTTTACCCATATGTGTATTGTCCCTGTGCGGAGGCGGAATACTTCGGTACTATACAGTTCTTACTTTCTGTCTACTTAAACACCTTCGATAGCATGTAGCACCTCAGTTCTGCTTTCCGCGCGCAGTAACTGAGGTGAGCTTTGTTTCCTTTACTTACAGTTTCCCTGTACTCATTCGCCCTAGTTGGCATTGTCTTCCGTACAGGTGAATAAACATGTAGTTCTGCTTTCCGCGCGCAGTAACTGAGTTGGCATTGTCTTCCGTACAGACTTCGCCCGCGCGCATCTAATCTTATCAGCTCATAACTCACCCCCTTTTCATTACGCACCGCGTCCATAATCTTAAGAGGTTATGGGCCCTGCCATGCCCGCTGCTATGTCCGACCCCCTTGCTACATCTGTTCCTCGTCTTGATCCCACTGGCTCCAACTGGGCTATCTTCGCCATGCGGTTCCAGGAAGCGATGGAGGCCAACCAGAAGTGGAAGCACTTCACTGGCACTCCCGGTCGTCCTACACCTGCAGACGCTAGTAAGCTAACTGATGAAGAAACCAAAGCCATTGCCGACTGGGACCATGACGAAGTCGTGTCCCGTTACCTCCTCTCCCAACGCTTACCCGACTCCACCGCTGTCCGTCTGAAGGGTCTCACTACGGCTAAAGAACGCTGGGACAAAGTGAAAGCTGAGTTCAGCGTGAAGAGCCAGTATGCCGAAGCCGACATGCTTACCTCGTTCTCGGAAATGCGCTGTCCGCGCGGAGGCGACGTCCGGTCGTTCCTCGGGTCAATGCGCGTGAAGCGCGAGGAGCTTGCTGCAGTTGGCGTGACCATGTCTGACAAGGAATACCGGTCAGCGATCATCAAATCCCTCCCGGAGGAAATGTCGAAATTTGCCTCCAGCCTACTCACCGCCTCCCGTGTCATCCAACCCTCCGCTTCCATTGACCCCGACATCCTCATCGACCACATCTCCGAGGAGGCCGATAGGGTGTCTGCGCGGCGCAAGCGGGACGGTGGTTCCTCTGGCAAAGGCAAGCAGCCTCAGTCCCAAGGTCAGGACGAGGCGTTGGCAGCAACGCAGGGGGAGGGCGGGAAGAAGAAACGCAAGGGGAAGTGCCACAACTGTGGCAAGCAGGGCCACTGGGCCCGCGAGTGCAGGTCACCGAAGAAAGACCAGCAGTCTAACAACCAAAATCAGCAGTCGTCGGGGCAGTCTAGTCAGCCACCGACTTACCAAAACTCTACCAAGGCCGAGAACAAGCCTGTCGGGTCAGCCAACGCCGTCGACGATGAGCCGGACGGGTGCTGGTCCGCTGTGTTCGTCGGCGACGTGCTTGAGTCCGAAGCACCAGTCCCTACCCCTCAGCAGTGCGAAGAGGCAGGAGCAAGCGCCGTATCGTCAGGCGGGCTTGCTGCCGCTGCCATCACGCAGGTCGAGGAGTCCAAGTCCACCCGCGTCGAGCTCTATGATTCAGGAGCAACGCGTCATATTTCCCCATACCGTGCCGACTTCATTACCTACTGTTCCCTTGACCCCCCGCTCTATTTGAATGCTGCAAATGGGCAGCAGTTCCCTGCGGTTGGTACAGGAAACATGGTCGTCAGTGCACCGAACGGCAACAGGTGGTCAGAACTTACATTGGAGAAAGTCCTCTACGCCCCGTCAGTCGGCTACACCCTGGTGTCGCTCGGCACACTGGACCACCTTGGCTACCATATCGCTATCGGTGGGGGCCATCTTGAAATCCGGTCGCATGAGGGAGAACGCCTCGCACGCATTGCGCGGACGACGCGTGGCCTTTACCGCGTGTCGCATGAAGCTGACGCGGGTTATGCTGTAGAAGTCGTCAGCGTCATGGAGTTACACCGTCGCATGGGGCACATCGCACCTGCGAGCGCACGCAAGCTCGTGCACGATGGCCTCGTCACTGGCATCGCCCTTGATCCGGCTTCGCAGGAAGAGCACTGCGAGGCATGCATCTACGCACGCGCGACTCGGCAGCCAGTCCCAAAGCTTCGAGTCAGCGCGCAGGCCAAGCAATTTGGTGATGAGATTCATACCGACGTGTGGGGGCCTTCCCCAGTGGCCACCCGGCGTGGGCGTCGTTACTTCGTCACCTTCACGGACGATGCGACGCGCTTCACCGCAACCTATCTCCTCCTGACGAAGAGTGAGGCTTTCACAGCCTACTGCCAATTCGAGGCTTGGGCACGCACGCAGAATCACTGCACTGCGTTCAAAGTCGTGCGCTCCGACCGAGGGGGAGAGTACCTCAGCAAAGCGTTTGATCAGCACCTCGCAGCCGCTGGAACTGCACGACGACTCACCGTCCACGACACCCCCGAGCTCAATGGCATCGCCGAGCGCTTGAACCGCACCCTCGGTGAGAAAGTACGGGCGCTGCTGCACATGGCAGCCCTTCCCCCGAACATGTGGGGCGAGGCACTGCGCCATTCGACGTGGTTGAAAAACCGTACGTCTACCCGTGCGCTCGGTGGCAAGACACCCTGGCAGGCGTTGTACGGAACGCCGCCCGACTTGTCGCGCTTGAAGCGTTTCGGCGAGCCGGTATGGGTGCACGATGCCAGCGGTTCGAAGCTGGATCCGCGCGCTCGTGAGGGGCGTTGGATCGGTTTCGATACCGACTCCCGAGGCCACCGAATCTACTGGCCTGCAAACAAGTCTGTCAGTGTCGAACGCAGTGTCTATTTCGCTGCGGCCGAACGGCTCGAGGGGGAGAGTATGGATGTACCCACCTCCAAAGCCGTGCAGAACGAGCCGCACGCCGCGCCGCCGCCCACGTTGCCCATGCTGCCAGCACCACCTCCTGATGAGGCCCCTCCATCCCCTGCATCGTCGTTGACCTCGCTTTCGTCTTCGTCGTCGTCGCGAGAAGTTTCCGAGTCCTTGCAACTTGATGAACCTGACCCAGAGCCCCAGCCAGAGCTCAGACGCTCGGCTCGACTTCGTAAACCGTCGCGTTGGGTTCGTGAGCTCCAGGAAGGCGTTGGCGTCGCCTCGGAGCGTGCCTCTGACCCTGTAGTCCCCAGGGGTGTCTCGGTTCCAGGAGGTTTCGGGCTAGACGAAGAAAACGAGTCAGAAAACGTAGTGCAAGGTGTATGGTCGGTTGAAGCTGGCTTACCTGCGCTCCGAGAAGATTGGCTCGGAGTTGAGGTGGCTCTTGTGACTGAGACCTCGGACTCCGAAGCGCTCGAGCCTCGCAACCTGGCCAAGGCGAAACGTCGCCCCGACTGGCCTCTGTGGGAGCAAGCCATCTTCGAAGAGCTCAACACGCTGCGAACGGCCGGCACTTGGACGCTCGAGCACGCACCACCAGGAGCTAACGTCATAGGCTCCAAGTGGGTCTTCAAGGCCAAGAAAGATGCGTCGGGCAAAGTCGTTCGGTACAAGGCCCGCCTCGTCGCCCAAGGGTTCAGCCAAGTCGAGGGTGTCGACTACTTCGATACGTATGCCCCAGTCGCCAGGCTCCCGTCATCTCGTGCGGTCATTGCTATGGCCAATCGGCTCGGACTCGAGCTGCACCAGGTTGATATCAAAGGTGCATATCTGAATGGCGAACTCACGGCTGATGAAGTCCTGTACATGCGTCACCCCCCGGGCTACCGCGAGGACTCTTCGGGTCGTGTTCTTCGGCTTCGGAAGTCTCTCTACGGCCTCAAACAGGCTGGCCGGCGATGGTACCAAAAGTTCGTCAGTATCCTCAGTTCCCTCAGCTTCCAGCAGTGCAAAGTCGATCAAGCCGTTTTCTACAAACACTCCAAGTCTCCCCTCGTCCAGATTATCATCGCCGTACACGTAGATGACTGTACCATTGCAGCAAACAACACTTCTGCGGTCGACGCTCTCAAGGCCGGACTCCGTAAGCACGTTGAGGTTACAGACCTCGGCGAGCTTCACTGGATGCTCGGAATTGAGGTGCGACGCGACCGAGCAGGTGGCACCATCGGCTTGGGGCAGCGATCGTATATCGATTCGATCCTGCGTCGTTTCGGCTTCGACGACAGCAAACCTGTGTCCACTCCCTTCGACACACAGGTCCGGCTCACTCTGGAGCAGGCCCCGGTGGATGCGGCGGAATTCGCGGTCATGCGCGATGTGCCGTACCGTGAGGCTGTCGGCGCGCTCAACTGGGCTGCGCTCGCAACACGCCCCGACATTGCTTTTGCTGTAGCGACAGTAGCCCGTTTCTCGGCCAATCCCGGGATGGCTCACTGGAATGCGGTCAAGCACATTTTCCGCTACCTCGCAGGCACGCGCGACCTATGGCTGACATATGGCGAGTCACGTAGGACTCTGGTTGGCTATGCCGACGCCGATGGCAGCATGACCGAGGACCGCCGTGCGATCACAGGCTATGCCTTCCTGATTGATGGCGGGGCCGTGTCGTGGTCTTCCAAGAAGCAGGAGATTGTCTCACTCTCGACCACGGAGAGTGAGTACGTCGCAGCAACGCATGGGATGAAGGAAGCCTTGTGGCTCCGGAACCTGCTTGCTGAGGTCTTCGAGCCTCTTGCTGATGCGACCACTCTCTTCTCGGACAACCAATCGGCTATCGCGTTGACCCGCGACCATCAATTCCACGCGCGCACGAAGCACATCGACGTGCGCTACCACTTCATCCGATGGTGTTGACACGAACCGGTTATCCGGATTCTTGTGTTGTAAGGATGATTGAGTCATCCTGTAACTATCGGTATCTACATAGATCCCCTTAAGGGAATGGACTATTTTTATCTATCTTTATTGTCTTTGTTCCATGTATAGTAATCCCTTTGTTCTTATTATCAAGATACCGGTAGTAGCTGTATTTAGATCAGCTGACGTGGCAGTACGGTGTTCTATTTGGTTTCCAACCAATAGTTGTCTTCTAGTTACAACTACAGATACACGCACGTGCTGTATTGGGGTGCACGGACCATGTGCGCACAGACCACCCTGAGTAGTATATAAGGGTCTCTGTTTCCGCTCTTACACTTCAGAGTTCCTTCAACCTCTGAAGTGTAAGTCCCCACTTTACTTTAATCTCTTTCACCTTTGCTCACACTCTAGTATAGAACTGTTTGCTTTATAGGTGTGTTACTATTGTAATATAGAGTTCCTTCAACCTCTGAAGTAACTGTTTGCTTTATAGCTTTTTGCTAACTCCTAAGACGTCAGTTGCTATCTGCGCAACAGATGGGTGGTCGAAAATGGTGCTCTGCGCCTTGTCTATTGCCCAACAGCTGACATGGTGGCCGACGCACTAACAAAAGCTCTCCCCTCGCCGAAGGTCAAGCACTTTGCAGAGTGTCTCGGACTTCGCGCAGTTTGAGGGGGAGTGTTGAAGTATCTCAGTTCCGTTTTAATTATCATTTGTCTCTGATGCGGTGTTTTGCAAACCTGCGCGATATATTTACTTTGGATCCTGTTTGTTTTGATGCCCGTGCTAGTACGATGCCACCTCCCCGCACTTTACCCATATGTGTATTGTCCCTGTGCGGAGGCGGAATACTTCGGTACTATACAGTTCTTACTTTCTGTCTACTTAAACACCTTCGATAGCATGTAGCACCTCAGTTCTGCTTTCCGCGCGCAGTAACTGAGGTGAGCTTTGTTTCCTTTACTTACAGTTTCCCTGTACTCATTCGCCCTAGTTGGCATTGTCTTCCGTACAGGTGAATAAACATGTAGTTCTGCTTTCCGCGCGCAGTAACTGAGTTGGCATTGTCTTCCGTACAGACTTCGCCCGCGCGCATCTAATCTTATCAGCTCATAACTCACCCCCTTTTCATTACGCACCGCGTCCATAATCTTAAGACTTACTGCGACATCTATATCCTGGGACCTTGTATGGCTCGGGTTCCTCGTACGGGCCAAGATCGGGTCCTGCGCTTTACCTACAGCGTGACATGGGACACAATAATTACTTGCACTAGTGCACCGCTTGAGAAAAACCATGCCGTCTGTCGTTGATCAGTCGGTGGCCTCTATGCGAGCAGGGGAGGTCTGAGTTCCCACTGGGTAGATATGTCGGCCTCACCGCGCTGGAGCGACCCCGAGATCACGTTCTGTCACAAAAGCAGAGTTGTAAATGAATGTCCGGTGTGGGTTTGCCACGATTCAATGGTTCACTTGGCACTTTATCTCTTTCTTGTCTTACCCCCTTCTTTGCGAGGTCACGGTCATGTCCATTTTGCGAACACTCTGAAATTTGCAACGGCGTCAGCGTGTGATGCTTTTCTTTGATCTTTGATGCTCTTGCTTTAACCGGAGGGCTTGCGGAAGTGTTTTTCCAAGGTTGGCAATGTCGACGCATGCACCATCGTTCGCAACGCAGACGGAAAATCGCGCGGGTATGTGTTCTTCGCGTTCGAGGATTCTGCATCTGCCAACGCAGTCATGATCCGGGAACATTTCCTCGACAGAAACGCCCCCCGTGCATCTGCTCAATTAGAGCATCCATATAACATCTCTAACATGCCTTGCCCGCACAGATCTACCCGAAACGTGCGATTCCGTGCCAAGCGCACCTGCGCAGCAATCAATATATATTCATACATGAGTACCGCTTATGTACATTGCACTATCACATATGTCGCATGTTCTCCAACAGCCTGTAGTAGTGAGTGGCGTTGTGCCGTCGAGGGTGAAGGTGAAGGTAGAGATGGCTTACAACACTCTACGGCTGTCTCAACTCAATGGGTAGTGGTGTCAGTTTTGCCTGTCAGTCTCGTGTCGAAATAATCTGTATTGAGATTATGTGTATACAGTATACAAATACTATATATGTCGTCGTGGACGACGCGGGACGCCCGTCCGAGCCCTTCTTCAAATTCACACCGCTCAATGAACAGACAGTACTTGATAAAACACCATACTTCTTTCGAGTTACTATATGCGTAAACTCGAACCAGGAGGGTTGATAGGTACCCTGTTGAGGCCAGTTCGGTGTCATCGTCGTTGTCATTGTTCGTATGGGCGCGGGCGTTTCATTATCTTACCTGAAGGTTCAGGATATTTTGGAGGTGTCATCGCGTCTCGCCTTGAGGGCCCAGGTTGCGTTGACATCGCCTTCAACATACCTTCAGGGGAAGGTCGTGTCGCTGTTGTCACTTGAGTCAGGCAGGGGCCCGGGGATGTGGGTGGCGACAGCGACGACTGTTACGGAAAGGGGTGCTCAGCGGCAGATGATGATGTCGTCATCGGATAGAGCACGGGTCAGTTGATGGACCTTGACGAGTGCTGAGTAGGCCGTAGGGTGAAGGAACAGGAAACGTGCCGGAATGGATAGTTAGGTGCAGGGTCGAATCTTTGAACTTCATTGACCAAAACGATAGGGTGGTGACGCTCGTTCCTCGCAGGCGGTGGAGAAGGCGGGAAGGTGGCGGAATAGGCAAAAAAAGGCCAGGCGAGGGAGAGGAGACGAGGGGTTGGCAGGGAGAGGAAGATGGCCGGTAGACAGAGCAAGCAAAGGGCAAGGAGGCGGAGATGGAGGCAGACTTAGGCGTGAACTTCCGTTTACTGTAACAGACGTAATGCAAACTTGCAAAGGCAACCAAAATTATGCTCTGACTGTGCACCTCCGAGAACTACTCAATTTACCGCGAGAGCATCTCGCTGACGGGTGGCCAAGTGTGCGGCTGTTGCGACAGATGGACGGAGTCTCTCCACCAAGCAGCGAGAGGACGTGGACGAAGAAGCAAATGGAGGCGAAGAGACAAGAAACGAAGAAACGAAAGCATAACTGAGATAGCAGCGACGGCGGGCGAAGCGAACGAAAGAGCGACGACGGGCTAGGGGATAAAAATTGGGGACGGGCAACTACGGGCAGGCTGATCGAAGTGTGGAGACGGAGGAAGGCGGGACGGAAGATGACAAGTGACAACGGGTGAGTGGTTTTAAGTTGAAGACGAGTGACAGCCGGAGAGGAGATCGAAGACGAGACTTACTTTGGTAGTTGAGAACGACAGCAAGGGCAAAGGCCACGCACACACTTTGAATGTGAACACTCTGGCACGGGAATTCAGTACTTCATCAGCGACGTACAAAATAGAAGCAACTCACTTATCGCATCCGAGAGCTGGGAAGATGCGAAGGAAGAAAGTACTACCTCCTTCTTAAAGCGAAGTACTAGTAAGCTTCTAGCCCAAAGGCAGACAATAGCAACAGCTAGAGCACCACCTGACACGTTGTTGCCACGAAACTAAATCAAAAGACGAAAGGTGATAATGACGGGCAGGAGAGAAAAGCTTGGCGTTGAACGATACGTCAAAAAGGCATTGGCGCTGAGCGGTGGGGAGTCGGATCAATGCCTCATTCGTGACGACGGCCTGGACGTACTAGGGTAGACAACCTCCTTGTCCTGCAGCCACGATAGTCTGAAACTATATATCTGTCCGTCATCGACAACAGCCATCTGTTCTAGCTTGCACGAGGAAATGCCAGAGGGAAAGAGTCTCCTACGGGGGCGAAATCAACGTGGGACGAAGGAGACGAGAAAACGAATATTCAGTTGCTCCATGTCTGATGGGATCGACACGATGTCGGGATGTAACTTGTTCTCCTCTAATAATGTGAAAAATCAAAATGGAAAGAACGATATAACGTGGTGTGGGCCCACATACCTTCTCTTGCATGAGAGCTCTGCGTAGGCGAGCTCTGCAGACTTCAGTCGTTAGGCCATCATCCGCTCTGGTTCGAAGCAGAAAGCAATCGATATGAAGTTTAGAATTTGGACTTGAAGGACGAATAGTGACAGTGGGTGTAGGTGTCTGTCTATGCACGTCCGAGTCTATGTGGGAAAGCGGCAAGGACCACTGCAAATATCGCGGGCTGGGGAGAAAGCGGCCGTGATGAGAGTCCGGGCAGGTTCGTGTACGATTCAAGTAATCGAACATTACATCACATTGGTCTCAAAACTAGATAAGTAGTATAGATTCGCCTGTCTCTACAGTTAAACAAATAAGAGAATGTAATACTACACCTTCCTCTCGAAAGCACGCTCCAAGATCAACTGAGCGATATCGCGGCGTCCGATCTTCAACGCAATCTGATACGGGGTTTTACCGCTATTATCCACAGCATCTACGTCCGCCCCACGTTCCAGTAACAGGCGTATGACCTCTACATACTCGAAATTTGTTGCGCGATGCAAAGGCGTCCACCCGTGCTTCCCGCGTGCCAAGGGATCGGCGCCGTTTTCCAAGAGAAGTTGTGCTATGTCGACACGCCCGTTATTTGACGCCTGATGTAAGGTGGTGTCCCCGGCGTCATTCTGAGCATTGGTATCAGCATTATGCCTGAGAAACATCTGAGCAAGTTCAAGATGTCCGTTATAAGTCGCCACATGGAGCGGGGTCCAGAGTTCGTCATCCCACGCGTTGACATCGGCGCCGTGTTCGAGTAGGCACTGCCCGACTTCGACATGTCCCCATATAGATGTGAGGAATAGAGGCGTCCACTCCCACCGGCCTCGAGAATCCACATCTGCACCATGCTTCAGCAGTGACTGCACAACTTGGACGTAATTGCGGCTTGACGCTGCGTGTAAAGCCATTCCGTGAGCGCCGCCCCTAGCGTTCACGTGCTCTGGATGCGCTGTGATGAGCCTCTCTATCGCGTCACGGAGCCCAGAAAGGGCAGCATAATACATAGGAGCCGCGTCAACCCGCTCTGGACGCGTCTCACCAGGGGGTAGCCCCCAATCCTTCTCATCTATGTCGTGAATCCGGATCCATCGCGAAAAGTAAGGCTTGTCCATGTCAAATAGATTGTCAGTCCCATCTTGTATGCGAACCGACACGTTCTCGAACCTGGCATGGTCAATCCAGTGTTCCGCCGCATATTCTGCTAGTGGAAAACGCTGCACGGAGGATTCCCGAGGGCTATCGTCTAAACGTAGCAACACACCAAGGCAGGCCTGCGCGAGTATCGTATGCGCCGGTTCGACGTCGATGTGATGGAATGAAGTGTCCCCGACTGCCGCGGCAAGGCGATCGGAGGTTAGGAATTCTTTAACGGAGAAGTGCGAAAACTGCACCACCCGCGATTCGCCGTCGTGAACTACAGTGATCAAACTGGAGCAGGTTGACAGCACGGCGTGCTCTTTGTCTTCTCTCCGCCAGTCCGAATTCAGCTTCGGAATTCCTCCCGGCGCTTCATTGAAGTCAAACGCAAGTACTTCCGCAAGCTCTTCCAGGCGGAGAGGCCGAACCGCCACCGTGAGACATTGCAGTAAACGATGCGCATAACCTCGGGTTGCCTGATTGATATGTTTCAACAAGCGCTCGTACGTTTCGTCGAGAGATTTGGGAAGTTGCTCAAGAATGCTTCGCAGACTTGGCGGGAAACACTGCCGGACAGTCTCCAGTTGGCAGAAAACCCATCGGAACCTACAAGAGTATCAGTGAGGAAGTCGGACCGTTAGCAATAGGACACACACATCCCATCGGCTCTCTCTGAGAGCGTCTCGATGATCAAATTCTGATCCTCCACTCGCCACCTGCCCATCCGCGCGTCTGAGTGGACCACAGAGGTCACATACTCCGCGATGTCTTCATTTTGCCCAGTTTCGTCGTGAAGTGAGACCCGAAGAGACGTCAAGGGCTCCAGAGCAGTTCGTATGTCAATTTCGGGGCGACTTGTGACGCATATATGGAGATTCGGGAGGGAAAGTTCGACAAGCTCCTTCACGAGATCTAGGACCGAATCCCTTGGGGATGGCACCCCAAAAGTATTTGGACACTCATCGATTGCGTCCATGATGATGTAGAATGGGCAGTCATTGGAAAACGTGAGAACCTCCTTTAGGGATTGTATCAATACTTCGTCAGTGGGTTTGTGTGCGCCGTTGTTGTGAGTCACGTATACACGGTGGAGTACATCGCAGCAAGAATCGGAGCCAGCAGAAAGCTGAGAAAGAAGAGAAAGCATTAAGTTCCGGCGATTTTGTTTGTCAGTATCCCTAAAGTCGAAGTAGAAGTAAGCCACGGTGGCCAATCCAGCATTGCGTAAAGTCATGATATCTTGGATCACGGCGGAGCTAACAGAGAACTTAAGTTATCTGAAATATAAACACACATGAGAAACGGCGCACCAGAGGACGCTCTTCCCGGATCCCGCTAGAGACAAGTTGCATCAGGAGTGGAACAGGGAATGGCTAGACGACGTACGCTTGCCATGGATCCACAACAATGAACCATTGGTTTTCCACTGGTCTAAAATACTGCCTCGGAAGAACCACCCAGCGGTCCCATGGTGTTGAGAACCGCACAAGATAATGTGATTTGTGGATGGGTCGGGCGATGAGAACCACGTTCGAAGGTCCTGTCGCCACTGGTTCCCTGGAGTGATATGTAAGCATCCACGAGTAATCAGGATTGGGGGCACAGGACCACGAACTCATTTCCTCACTAACGTTGTTCACCATAAAGTGCATAATTGCTGTCGCTTCTCTTGCTGTCTGTTGCACGATTGCTTTTGTTTCTTTGCCGTCTGGTCATATAGACGTCTACGAAGGAATCATAATAAAATACAACGCATCGCGCACCATCGTGTACCACTCTGACCGCATCGCCTATGTCTTTCACTTTATCATCGACGCCGTGGGTGAGCGTCAGCAGTTGGGCCGTTGCCATCCGAGCTTCCTCCTGTGTCAATTTATCCAATCTCTTGAGGGCGTCCTCGATAGAGGCCTTCCCCAACAGCTTCTTCAGATACTTCTCTGATCAACGATCGGTGAAGCCGATGATGATACAGTGCAGGCGTATGGAAGCTCACTTGTTCGTCCCTGCCGTATCTCCTTTGTCGCGATTGCGAAAACATTCAGTACTTCAACCATGATCTTGACCATGATGTCCGTCATCGCCCCGCTTGGTCGAACGGATGTATAGCTCTCTAGGCGTTTGAAAAAGTTCTCTATCCGCTCAAAGATGTCGATCAGAGCCTCCTGTGCTGCTATAACATCCTTCGCCGCCTAACGAGCTTCCGAGTTAGATAGCACAGAGACGTCGATAAAGATACTAACCTGGAGGAGGACACCAGCACCTGCGAAGATCACTTTCGCGGGAGAGAGCACCTGCGTCGTCGCTCATAAACAGTAGCCCCAAAACAATACCACCTAGAGAACTCACCAGACCAACCCCCCCGCCAAGGGTATCTGAAAATGCGAGAAGGACGTTAATCGTAGGGCCGAGCCATTTTGTCAATCTCTCGTCACTCTCTCGAGCTTGATCGAGATCTTCCACTTGGCCTTGAAGCATGGAAAGAATAGAAGCGAGGGAGTCGCATGTCTGAAGCTGAGAAGCGAGTGGATGAAGGAGGAGGTCTTTCTTCGTTTTCTTCTCGTACGCTTTTACGGCGGTGTGGAAGATTGCATGAAAGTTGGAAGAGGATGAGGGTGTTGTGTTGGCAGGGAGAGTCTGAGACATAGTTCTAGTTAGGAAGGAAAGAGGCTCGGTTCGCTGATTACATGTTTGCGTTTGTTGACAGCGGACAACCCAACTTTCAAGGCGTTTCCTTTAACTGCAACACCCGATTTATGATAGGACGCGCTTGCTGATACAGTATCCGCAACAACCACCGACAATGAATCTATCACCGGCAGGGAGTTCGCATGTCCGAAAATCACGCATCTGCTCAACACAGTATAAACAGTTAATCCGAGAAGGTTGATAAACCACATCAGGTGAGAATGAATAAAAAGTCGTGCTCTGCGCGTCCGGAGGCCTTCACGTGGGGGTTCGCCAGTGCAGCTGTGAAGGCGAAAGTATCGATGCTGAGGGAGAGCAGTCTGCCTACTGTATTAAATGGCTTACAAAACTCTATTTGCTGTCACATCTCGACGGGTAGAGGAGTCAGCGTTCTTCCTCTCAGTCTCGTGTCAAAATAATCTGTATTAGTCTATAAATTCTGTGCATACAAATGCTATCTATGTCGTCGTGAACGACGCAGGGTGCCCGTCCGAACCCTCCTACACAGCGCTCAACGAACGGACAGCGTTTGATAAAGACGCCATACTTTTTTCGACTACTGTGTTAGACGCAGACTCGAACCAGGAGGGTTGATGGGTACCTGCCTTGAGGTCAGTTTGGTGTTGTCGTCGTCGCCATTGTTGGTCTGGGCGCGGGCGTTTCATTTTGCTGCCTGGAGGTCCTGGATGTTTTGGTGGGTGTCATCGTGTCTCGCCTTGATGCCTTGAGGGCCCAGGCTGCGTTGACATAGCGGTTCCTGGCACGTGATGAGTACTAAGTGGGTTATGGGGGGACCAAACCTTTGCGCTTCAACGACCAGAAAGATAGTGTGTTGATGCTCGTGCCTCAGAGACGACGCTGGAGATGGCGGGAAGGTGGCGGCATAGGCGACGGAGGAGCGAGGGAAAGAGATGGGGGTCATGGAAAGGAAGATGGCGGGTAGACAGAGAAAGCCAAGAGTAAGGAGATGACGGAGGCGGTCTAGGGAGTGAACTTCCTTTCTACATACGTACTGCAACTGATTGTTCAGCTCCGAGAAATGCTCTTGCTCCGCATGCGCATCAAGCAGCTTGCCGACCGAGCCAAATGTGCGGAATTCTCTGAGAATCGGGAGCGGGCAGTAGTAACCTGCCATCTCGGACAGGTAAGTCATGGATAAAACACAATCGGTAGGATGGACTGACCGAGGCTCTCCAGCAAGCATTGAAGGAGAAGCAAAAGGATGTGAAGAGTCGAAGCAGCGATAGCATAATTGAAGACAGTATCGACGGCGGGCGAACGGAAGTGCGACGACGGTAAAATTGGGAATAGGCTCCGATGGACAGGTTGATCGAAGTGGAGGCGGACGAAGGCGGGATTGGAAGAAGACAAGCGAGAATGAGCGAGAGGATTCAAATTGAAGGTTTCGTGACGACCGGCGATGAGATCTAGGTAGGACAGAACGCGACTTGCGTTGGAATGACAGGATGGGAAAAGGCCACACACACGCTTTGACAGTGAACACTGGCTGACCGCGACGGGAATGCAATACTTCATCAGCAACGCACGAAATGGGAGCAACTCACTTACAGTATCATATCCGACGGCTGGGAAGATACGAAGGAAGAAAGCAATACAGTACCTCCTGCTCAAAGCGGAATACTAGTGGCCATCTAGCCCAAAGGCAATAGGAACGGCTAGAGCACCACTTGACACGCTGGCAAGCTTGGGCAAGCAATCGACGACAATCGTATCGTGGGAAACCCCGCTGCATCGTCAGTGCCGAACAATCGAAGTGGGCAAGTTCGCAAATGCAGGATCCCTTAGGGATAGCGCGCTGCATAGGATTCTGTACTGTACTCAGACTGAGGTGCACGTTCGAGGTAGACCAGTAGCCGGCGCCGTTTGTGTGGGACCAGTTCCGTTTTTCTATTATCCGCATTCATTTTCAGGATACTAAGACTGTTCGAATCCAGGCTTCAGGTGGTATAGAAACAAAGGGAGACGTGGTGCGTCTCAGAGTGCTCGGAATGAGGGGGACGAGGTAGAGCCGCGGTGACGACAAGCAAAACAATGGGCAAGTCGGACCCGGACCGGGGAACCACAAATCCCTCACGTGACCACTCTGGGAAGGAATGCCGCAATGCGGCCTTGACAGACGGGGCGGGGCACAAAATCGAGGCCATGAATTAAACTTACCCGTTCACCCAGTCAACTCATAATGAATATATAAGTCAAGCTAGAGGTCAGCTTGTCAAAGCGCCGATGAAATCCTTCAATACCCATAAAGCCGTCAGATGAGTGCTACCTCAAGGGCATTGTGCAATATCCAGAAAACTTCCCGTAGAACGGGGATCATCGATCAACTCATCCTAAATTAGCCATTCCTGAAAACAATGCGGATCACATGATCACACGCGAGAGTGTGCAACGACCATGAGAGATCATGCAATCATGTCGAGACTATGACGCTCCTGAGAAGATGCACACGATACCTTCCTATTGCCCTCACGGGAACACATCTCAGTCACAAACGCATGGATGACGAAGTAAGCCGCCAAGCCCAAAGTAGTAACATAAGAGCAGTTCTAAACTAGATCCGCACAGTGACTGGCTGCATGACTACAGGGCAATTGAATGCATATGGGTGCCAAGTGACAATGGCACAATCAGCGCCGAGTGGAAGAGGAGAAAGGTTTCGGGCGGAGTCTGGCATCAAGCGCCGGCTCGAACCTCCATAGCTCACGGAGGGAGAAGACCAAGCACACCACTCCGAATGCCCAGCAGACCGGTGTGTTGAGCGACGGGAATGCGCGCGAGATGGCTCCGACAAAGAAAAAGAACAGCGCGACGTAGAGCAGCCCTGGGATGCCGATCTCGAGCACCGATGGGACCGCATATCGCTCCAAGTGCTCGTTCCACTCCATGCGCGCGACCATCCGTTCACGGGGCGTCGCACTCGGAGGCGGCTGGGAATCCTCGTAGCGCGCGACCCAGCGCAGGGCCATGTCTGATAGGAGGGTGCAGATGAGGGTCGTGCAGAGGCCCATGAGAAACGAGGTGTTCGAGTTCAGATAGGGAGCGTCTGCTTCGAAGAAGAGGCTGATGATCGGCGAGAATGGACTGTCTTTGCCGGTGCGTGCTCTATGTCGCGCGCGGATCTTCGAGACCAGCGCCGGATGAGCAGCTTTTGTTCTGCGATAGATCTCGAGCGCGATGCAGAGAATGATGACCGAGAGGATATTTGCCTAGGAAGAGTTAGTATGTGAAATGAAAAGTAGGTGACATTGGACGTGCCAAGACAAATGTTACGCCCAAGCCAGCTTTCCAGCGCTCACAGACACGCCGATCATGTCTTTCGAGGACGGTATCGCCAAGCATCCAAAGAGCCAAATGATCGTCGGCCGTACCTAACAATTGATACGTGAATATAAGAGAGGGTCCGCAGAGGCGAATGCTTACTTGGCTGGGCTTCGTTTAGCGGGTCTGGGTTGCCTGAAGGAGACGTATCCCCACCACTAGAGGTCGTATCCGTGTCTGGATTTTGGCTCATGCCATTCGCCGTGCCTGAGACACCGCCATCCCGTGATGATTCCGAGGAATGATCTTCCTCGACGTCCGATTCGGGCAGAGGGACAAGTAGAGGATAAGGAGATGGAACACTTGGTGCACTCGAACCTATGATTGGGTTCTCGCACTCATGAATAGACTCGGTATTGTCGTCAGAACTGGGCGCGACCGCGACTGGATTTTGGCTCATGTCATTCGCCGTGCCAGAGACACCGCCGTCCCGTGATCCCGAGGAATGATCTTCCTCGACGTCTGATTCCGGTAAAGGGGCGAGTAGGGGGCATGGGGGTGAAACACTTGGTGCGCTGGAACCTATGAAGGGATTCCCGTACTCATGAATAGACTCGGTATTGTCGTCAGAACTGGGCGCGGCCGAATACCTTGCAGAGTCTTCGGAAGATAAGGCACCCGTCTGCTGCGTCCCGTCTGGATCGTCAGGGATAATTGCGGGTGGGCAGTCATCTGTTTCTGGTGCATTCTGAGGCGACTCTGGGAGTGAGTCGGATGGGGTAGGACAAGGAATGACAGACTCGTCAGGCATCGAGGTTGTCTCCGCAGCTGGATGCGAAACAGGGGGTGTTGCAGGGTGCGTGGATGTATTTGAAAGGAGCGCGGGCTCGCCATCAGATGGGTCTTGGGGCACAGCATCATGTGGAGGTTGGTGGTCTACCATGAGGTCGGTAATACGAGTATCCGAGTCCTCCACCGTCAGCGTCACAGACTGTAAGTCAGGCTCCATGGATGGACGCGTCAATTCGAAGAAGAGAGGTCGACGCGACTTTTGTGAAATGTGTAGGCAATTGGTATCGAAGGGGAGAGAGAACGTGTATATGACGTGTCCTTGTTCAAGTGACACCAGCAGGACGGGACATGCCAATGTTCAATTCGAAGAACCAAACGACTTGCGCACAGCCTCCGCGGGCCGGCCCTCTCTCGCCAAAGCTATTTTTGGTAATCAATTTGGCTTTATTTTTTCTGTGGCCGCTTCGTCGTCGTCGCCATCCTGCGTACGCTCGACGACAACGATCGTGGGGTGTGTGACGTGCCGTCGTTGCCAGCCCTCCGCAGCCTCTACGACGATGACGGGTGCTGCAATAGGATAGGGAGGCACGCCGCTACCATCCCCGCGCATGTTTGACTTTGACGACGAAAGCGACAGCGATGGCGCGACCTTGTTATCACTCGCAGCCTCGACGACGACGGGGGCTACGGCTATATGGAGCACTCCGCGGTTATCGCGGTTGCCATCCCCGCAACCTCACCCTCCACGACCATGATGGGGTTTCAAGTTGCGTTGTTGGGCAGGCAACCTTCCAACTACAGTATATAGCCATTGTATTTATCTCAGCAGTACATTTCACTTGTTCAAGACCAGAGACGTGACTTATCAGGACAAAGTATTCTAACATCACAGCCCCCCACACATAAAGGGGAAAATATCACTGAGAGAGAAAACCGAGCTGCTTTGTGCACTGCCACGAGGCAGGCTCGTGTGTAACGGATTTATTATACTGTGCTCCTCGTCTGCTTCAGTGTCGATAAGCGCTCGGTACACAGGAGAAGCTCAATGGGTTGGATCGGCTGGTGAGGATTTCACTGGTGTCTCTCGTCACAGGAGGTGTAGTAACGGGAGAGACTACGATCTTGGATTACTGATACTCGATGGTCTGGTTTCCTTGACCGCACCAGATGAGACAAGAGTGATCCCGTCGTACTGTGCTGCAGGTTCTTGAGGCGATTGGGCATTGGCGGTGGACGGGAGACTGAAGGGTTGCGACGGATCAAGAACCATTTGCAACTTGGGTGATGCAAGAGAAGCCGTTGTGGGAAGTGCCAGCTTGGATGCCCAGAAAAAATGTGTCGTTGGATATACCGTCGGAACCTGTAATCTCTCCGTGTTCCCCTGCAGTCTGGCGTAACCTGCTGCGAGGAATCGTAGCTTTATTTTTTGAGTTGATCTGGCCACTGTACCTTGACCGCTTCTAGAGATTCGTGTGCCTTGTCGAGGGAGAGACGAGACTGCTGGGATCGGCGTATCACGCTATTCCTTCCTCCACTGCTAGAATATTTCGCACTTACAATCACCACCTACAAGGTCAATCGTCCTAAGAAGTCATAGGATCATTTGTTTGTCTCCTTACGTCGTTTGCGATGCCATTGTATTGTGGTCTTCGTTCGTGATTTCTGTGTTCTTCCAGAGTTTCGTGGTTTCACTCAGGAGATCGTCCGTCTGTCAAGCCTGTGTCGACGCCGAGGACGGGATATCGTTCAATTCGAAGAACCAACGAGCTCGCCGTCACAATAGCAAAGCCTCTGCGGGCCGGCACGCCCGCCACCCGTACGTGACCATCCTTCCAGCCCTCCGCAGCGGCGATGACGGGTGCTGCAATAGGAGGCACGCCGCTGCCATCCTTGCGCATACTTAACGATGACGACGACAGCGACAACTATGGCCCAACCTTGTTATCGCTCGTAGCCTCGACGACGACGGCATTCCGCAGTCATCACGATCGCGACTCGCCAGCCCCCAACTTCAACTTCCAACTATGACAACAACAGGAACTTCGACACATTGAGGCCCCTTCGTCAACCTCTTGCACCATCGACAACGATCGAGGCCGTGATGGGGGTAAGGGGTTTCCCTGGCCGGTGTGAGCCCCTGGCACCTTCGACGACAACGGGAGCTGCGACGAGCACTCCGCAGCCTGCTCCAGCCCCACGCACCCTCGACGACGAAGGGGTCTGTGACTTGAAGTACTCCGCTACTCGGTGCCCCAGGCAGCCTGGGAGACGACAGCCTGGGGGAATGCGACGTGGGGACACCGCCGTTTCGCCAGCCCTGCGCAGCCTCGACGACGAACCACGGGCCTGCGAAATGGGCATCCGGTCGTCGCCGCCAGCCCTACAGCCTCGACGACGATCACGACAGGCGCTGCGACATGGAGCAACCCGCCGCCATTCCCAGTCCCGTAACCTTCCAACTATATAGTCCTTGTATTTCTCTCAGCAATACAATCCACTCATTCAAGACCCGAGACGCAAATTATCAGCACAAAGTATTTCAACAACACCACGCCCGCACACTCAGAGGGGAAAAAATCACTGAGCGAGAAAACTGGCTGCCTCGTGCACTGCCACGAGGCCTGCTAGTGTAGCGGATTCCACTCGCCGTCTGCTTCAGTTTCGATAAGAGCTCAGTGCATCAGCTGGAGAAGCTCAATGGTTCGGATCAGCTGGTGAGGATGTCACTGGTGTCTCTCGTCACTGGAGGTGTGGGAACGGGAGAGACTACGATCTCGGTTTACTAGTAATCGATGTGTCTGGTTTACTTGACCGTACCAGATGAGACAAGAGCGATCCCATCGTACAGTGCTGCAGGTTCTTGAGGAGATTGGGAATCGGTGGGTGACAGGACACTGAAGGATTGTAACGAATCAAGAACCATTTGCAACGTGGGACCCCTAATTAGAGTGGAAGCGACTGCACTCTGGCATAACCTGCGAGAAACCGTATTTTGCAGACTCCGCATTCTGATATATCTGAAAGCTTGCGTCTTCTCGGTTGTGGGAGATGTCGACACCCGGTTGACAGCTAACGACTCCTTAGCGACTTGTCTTAAAGACCAGGAGTCGTGGCTAGTTATTTAACGGCGTTTCTGCCTTTCCCTGCTGTGAGCATGAGGTAAACTGAAGATTGAATTACCACTTTCCAATATAATCAGGGCATTTGTGCGAGTGGAGATATTCCATCAAGGTTTTAGCACCCGCGAGGCCAACACGAGGACAACACGTTCCCGAGTTGAGTCAGGCGGCCGTAGATGGACTTGAAGGCATCAACCGATGAGATATCGAGTGTCAAAAATGTCAGCAGAGGACTTGTTTTTGGCTCCGTCAATGCCCATTCCTCAATGTTGAGCAAACGAAAAAGACCAACCTCTCCTGATTGAGAGGCGGAAGCACACTGTAAGAGCATCAGTTGCGTTTGTTCACAACGTCCACGTGTCCGCTTCGTGCCCATGTTTTAGTAACATACCCCTTGATGCATGCATAGTAAGTTAAGCGTTTCCAGAAGACCTGCAAGTGAGCGACGTTCATTCCCACGTGCTTCTATTTCCGAAGACCTCCCCTGTTTACGAATCTGGGATGCGGCGAGCAATTTCGGTTGTGTGGTAAACCCATAGCGGAATACGAAAATACTGTACACAACAATTGTTCGCGGCTCGCTCAGCAAACTGTCGCAGTAAGCCGACGATAGTACTGACAGAGGTACGGACGAACAAACGCGTGTTTGCTGGCCAGAAACACGATACTTGATAACTTGAAACGAGACACTCATTCGGCCGGAATGCCAGGTACTAGTACTGTACGGGGCGGTAGTTTACTCGACTCTGACTCGGGTGGTGTGCGGTTGTGCGGTGTGCGGGCGGTTGTGCATGCGGTGTACTGTGATGGACCCATCAGTCGGACAGGACCCCTCGGTCGGACAGTCACGGTTTGTCACAGTCCCGTTTTGGAATGTTTGGGACTCCGCTCACCCATTTGGATGGTGCCTCGCCTCTGGCAAAGGCCGGAGCGTCGTTCCACTTTTAGA
Organism: Lactarius quietus; assembly: GCA_015025155.1. Taxonomy (NCBI): domain Eukaryota; kingdom Fungi; phylum Basidiomycota; class Agaricomycetes; order Russulales; family Russulaceae; genus Lactarius; species Lactarius quietus. Next base: position 132,846 of record WITN01000094.1, on the reverse strand, counting down.
AAGCAGTCAGCCACAAAATCGAATATCGACATGGCATGAGTCGGCAAGCGTGATGGGCGTGATTTTTCCAAACTCGCGACACAATGATGTTTTTACCAAAAAAAAAAGCTGGAACATGTTAAGGAGTAGTACTAGACATCATATATTTAATTTGGTAGTGATACAGCCAGAATTGAGTGAGAAATTCAAAGTGTCCGACTGAGGGATGGGGTGAAAAAGGCATGCCGCAAAACGGCGACCCTAGAGGAACGTCGTGGAAGCAGGTCGGTTCTCCTGCCAGACTCCTGGTGATTTATTTCCGGTTTAGGCCGTTTGCTGCTTATGTATACAAACGCCTGTTCGGCGCAGGGAACCCGGCGCCGCGGCGCAAAGTGGTGCCGCATTCCCCCACCTCGAATAGCAAAGATGCGCCGCGGTGCGGGGTCGGGGCAGTTCTTCCGTTAGCTGACGCATTCTGAGTTTTTGCCCAAACGCACGCATCTCACGGACGGCGCTCGGCGTTGTCCGTCTCCTGAACTCTAATTTAAACTCCGATTGTTTTTGTAAAAATACTAGCTTACATTAAAAATAAGATACCATTGAAAATAACAAATAAAACAAATAAAGAAAAACAACGCGTAAACAACGCCTGTTTGTGTGTATCAACGCAAACCGTAACCGCCCACATCCCCCCCCCACCACGTCGTCCGCCCGCCCGCCTTTCCATGCGCGTCGTCCGCGCCCCTCCCCCTTTGCGTGACAGCGGGGCGTGCCCTCGTGGCTCCGCGGCCACCGCCTTGCCCCTCCTGCGCACCCCCCTCTCTCTTGCGAGGCACACCCTTCCCCCTCCCTTGGCCCCGCCCCCGCGCCCCCCCCCCTCCCTGACGCGTTCCCTGTTGGGTGCGCGTGCAGAGAGGGGGGGGGACACGTTCATGCCCCCTTCCGAGCAACTTGGGAGGGCACACCCCCATTTCGGCCACCCCCCCTCCCCACCTTGCGCGTCCCCCCCACCAATGCCCCCCCTCTCCCCCGACTTTCCACGCGCCCCGCGTTCGGCATGTGCACCGAACGGGGGGCTTGGAAATCGGGCAGAGTGCGTGCACGAACGGGGGGGGCACCCTTCACGCCCCCCTGAGAAATGCAGGGGTGGCGTGCAGGCTTTCCGGTGATCCCGCGCGCAAGTGGTTGCGCACGGGGTCTGGCACGTGCCGGGGGGGGGGGGGGTGGGGGTGCCCCCCCTGTGCGTGCCAGACCCCCGTGCGCAATCGCTTGCGCGCGGGATCACCCACCAGGGGGCGGCGGCGGGCGGAGCGGGACAGTGCGCGCGCTATGCCATGGGTGCACCACCCACCCCCGGTTTCCGCGCCCCAGGCCGGACCGCCCGCGCTGCCTGCACCCCCCCTTCGCGCGCAAGGTGGGGGTGCAGGAGGGCCCGCCCCCTACCCCTTGTGCGCAAGCGGAGGTGGGGAGACGGCGCGCCCCCCTCCCTCCCCTTTGCACGAAGGGGGGGTAGGGGGGCAGTGCCGCCATCCAGCACCTCCGCCCGGGTTGCGTGCCCTTGCTCGCACGCCCTCCTACGCGTGCGAGCGGGAGGCGAGGGACTGGCGCCCCCCAATCCCTCTGCCAGGGCCGCACCACCCGGCGCGCACGCGACCAGGTGCAGGAGCAGGCACGCAGCGTGGGTGCGACGCGCAGCTCAGGTGGGTAGCATGGAACCCAGACATGGGAATGAGACAGGGGGGGAGGGCAGTGCTCAGGCGCGAGAATAGGGGGGAAGTGGGGCGGCACGCAACCCGGGCGCGTAGCCGGTGTACAACCCGCTGCGCGCGAACACGGAGGGGCAAGGTGCATGGCTCTTGAGCCCCCCTCTACATTATCGACTTAGAAAAAAAATTAGTTTAGTTTATGTAATTTTTATTAGTTAATAAACTTTTATTCTTCTTTTCTTAAGTTTTAAGTTTGGGCGGAGACTGAAATGTGTGGCTGAGCCGACCGTGAGATGCGTGCGTTTGGACCCTAACTCGCATTCTGGCACCCCGTCGCCGCGTCACCAGCCACATGCATCAAAACCTCCTGCGCAATGCCCTCACCCTCACCCTCGCCCCCCCCGTGGCAAGGTTGTCTGCAAGGAACCCCTTTGTCACGCGTCACGCGTCACGTTGCACGCCTGTGACATCACCATAGCATGGCCATACAGCTTCCCCATACGGCCTCCTCGTCTACCGCCATCGCAGAGGCAAACCCTCGTGTATACGACCCGAGCTTTCCATTGAATGATATCAACACAGCCCATTCCACAACGGACGAGATTCCGGAGACCGCCTCCTTCATATGCAACCAGAGCGTTCCGTCAAGTGAGACCAGTATCTCTTCGTATAAAACGGAGAAGTCTATCAGTTCCTGGAAAAGTCGCAATAATGCTCTTCCTCGACATAAATACGCTGGAATTGGGCCCCCAATGGCCTACCGTCGTTGGATGTTGGCTGTCCAAAGGTATGCAGATCTATTGGTCGCTAGGATACGACGACTACACTAGCGTCATCGACAGGCCATACCCCAGCTAGAGGGTCATCTGCAACCACCACATCCAACGGCTTCAGTATCCTGTTCTGATGTTTGTCAACCAGACTTGGAGATCGTTGGGGAGAGAATCACTCCGTAAGTTTTACTTGCATATTGTGGACTTCGCTCAATGGAATCCAGTGAGACCGAAATTAGGATGACTGGCCGGCGACCATCGACTCGGACTGAAAAGTGCGACCAGTGGCTAGACGATGCGTCAGGTGTCGTGACGAAGAAACGGTTCAACTTTCTGGAAGACTGGCGACCATCAACTCAGGAGGGACTTGGTGACCTACAGCTGGATTATGCTCGTGCATTAGCCAGAGAAAACGAAAAGTTCATCAGTCCCAGTGACTTTCTGATCGTTAAACAGAGAATCGTTCTGTAAGTGTTACTTTCACACAGTGGCCAACGCTCAACGCAATTCAGTGCGACCAAGGTCAAGATGAAATCCGACTCTAAGAGTGGTCTCCGAAAGTACCGAGAAGCTCGCGAATATCGCAAGGCTGCACAAGAAACTCTCAAGTTTGTTAAGGTCGTTACCGTTTAGTAATCGAAACAAGGTGTCTCATATCCTCGTACAGAGAGTTATAGGCATAGACCGAGCTAACGACGTCACGCTTGGACAAACCTCTAACTTGCTCAACCCTATCCTGATGGATTCTGAGTCAAGCGGGCAGGCACGGTTCCATTATTACCGTGACCCGCTTCTTCCGAACCTCCGGGATCCCCAGATCACAAACATCCATAAGCAGCTTGCCGCTGAAATCAAACCGAAAGTTGCGACACTTGTGGAAAAGATGTATAACTTCAAAACAAGCCAAGCTCCTGCTCGGATAAGTTTTAACGCTGGACGTGCTCAAGAATTGCTAACAAACTTTAAGTTTATCTATCCCGTTCGTCTCCATTCGAGCCGTTAAACACTAACTTCATTTGAATACTAGGAGCCTCAAAATGGGCGTGACCCATACCGCCACCCAATCATACAGCGAGCGATAGACATTGTTAAGGACGATATTGGAGTTGTAGATCATGAGCATTCCTCCCCGATGCCCATTCCGATCATTGCTACTACGCTCACGGTTGTACGTCGATCACTCACAACAGGCTTCGATATTCTACACATACTGACGATGATAATTTTGTTTAGATCGAATGGTGCATTGGGGAGTGGTCCGATGGTATGCGATGTGATTCTAGCTGGGATGACGAGAAGTTCCAAACTGTGTATGATTCGCATGTCACCTCGCTTCTCGATTTTCAAGCACGTTGCCCTGCAAGTCTATATCAACTGCAGTGGGATCTCTTTCGAATGACGCGGTAGGATATTTTTTCTAATTGTGGACGTCACTCGTTGACGCTCGGATAATCATCAGTGAATATTCTGGAGTTTCACCTGACCCGGTCATAGGATCCTCAAGGTTTCCCCCAGGGGCTTTAAACGCTGTATGTGAGGAGGACAAGCGGCTTAGTCCGACCGCCCCGCCAGGGAATGACGATATCATTCGTAGCATTCATTCTACTTCGCACGACTATTTCTTACCTCTTCAATATCCTGCCAGTGTTATTTTTTCCATATTGATCGTGTTGGTTGTACAATCGCGTTTGTAGCATGTTTCAATTGCTTCTTTTACTGTAAGCTAGCAGGTAGTTAACAAATGGACTGTTAACCAGAATTTAAATACGTTAAGTGCTTAACCAACTACCTTCAAGTTGGCAGGTGGCGTGGGTAAGAATAGTGTGCGTCGTTCTACGACACGACCGTGGTGCCACCGATTAGCCACCCCTCTCTTGAGATAGTAACTCACTTTGGCACTTGAAGGATTCCCTAGTGCTCACTTGAAATCGGCATATCCGTAAGTGACGTGATATTGTTATTTGAAGCTTGTGAAGTGAGAGCTTCAAGTAATTTCAGGTCACTGACGGCGCCTTTCTCATTTACTAATACGTGTTGTCTTATCAACTCCTTGCATCTCGCACCAAATCTCTCAAACCCGTAACTCGTCTACACCATGTTCACTGTTCATAGCCTGGAAAGCTGGCAACTGGATCCTATCCCCTTTGAACCCAAACTCGACTACGACAACTATTCCTTGTGGTCTGCGAAGACCAAGATCATCCTGCAATCACGCGGGCTCTGGGGCCTAGTCGACGGCACGGAGGTCATATCTGGAGCTGATGTAGAAGTCGTCGAGCTAGTGGAGCGCTGGAAGATGCGCGATGCCAGCGCACGGCTGCAGCTCATCACCAATATCCAGACTCATGGCTGTGGGTGTTCAGGCGGGCGTCCACAGTGAAAGAGGCATGGGACGCGCTGCGAGAACACTTCCAGCCCCAATCCACGTTCAAGCAGTCGCTCGCCTTGCGCAGGTTCACCTCTTTGAGGGCTGCCGATGACGAGGACGTCCGTGCCCACGTGATGCGCATGGGCGAGCTGTGGCAAGAAGTCTTGGACACTGGCGCTTACACCCACGGGTCCTCCGAGGCGGACGTCTATTTCGTGACCACCCTCCTCAGCTCACTCCCGCCGTCATGGTCCGTGTTCGCTACGGCATGGGAATTAGCTCCGGATGAGTCCAAAGTGTCGGGCTCCGTGCTCGTTGGGCACATTCTAAACCACGACGCGTGGAACCGTGGTCGTGTCGAAGCTCATAAGAAGCAATTCGCTGGACAGCGCAAGCACGACCCGGAAAAGTCATCGAAGACTAGACTAGAGTCTAGTATCTTAATGTTATATCAATCTTATCGTACCTCAGCGATCGCTCGAGTATCTTGATATCTACCCGATTCTCCTTAGTCTCGCTATGTATTCCTACTCATCCGACTTAACCTTTGATCCAAATACGGCTGCTTTGGCTTTACTGCATTGTCTCGTTTTCTCTCCGGATTAATACATTGCGTCAGTGTATTGTAGTGCATCTCCCGGATCCTGCGTGCTGCGATAGGTGGAACTCGTCACTTCATGACTGTGTACGTGGGAACGGTACGGCGTCGAAACCTTCTCCCTCATGCGCCCCTAACACCGGAATCAGGTCTGCGCGGCCGAACATCCGCGCGCTCACAATCGCATTCGGCACGCCCACCCGCGGATCCGCGCCCGCCTCCATCAGCACACGCACGACCTCGTCCTCCTGCTTAAACACCGCGCCGGCAATCGGCGCCTGTCCCCGGTCGTTCAGCTTGTTCGGGTCGGCCCCACGCTCCAGCAAGCCGCGCACAAGAGCAGCGCGGCCCGCATACGCCGCGACCATCAGCAGCGTATCCCCTTGGCCAGAGAAGCATATCAGATCAGGGCGCTCAAAAAAAAAAAAAAGGAAGGGAAGGAAAGAAGTGCCAATGCCGGACTTGGTAGAGTTCCGAGTCTACTTGCCTTTTTGGTTCGTCAGGTTGGGAGGGAGGCCCGCGTCAACCGCAGCGAGGAGTAGATCGGCATTTCCCTCGCGCGCGGCGTCAAACATGTGGTGGGCGAAGTCGATCGTCTCTGGAGGCAGCTCTGAGGCAGTGCGCTGTGTTTCGTTGATGGTCATGGTCGTCCTTCAGAGGGGTTTATGACTCCTCTAGGCAAAAGCCGTTTCAAGCGGCGGACCGGCTCGGAGCCACTGCATTTCCGGAACGTGATTACTAAAGACGAAACCTTGCTCCGCGGAATAGTACGTCACGGTACTGTATGGCAGGACCCATTAGCACCTGTCCTGCGCTTCGGACTCGGACTCTCTGGCTCAACCGATACTAAATTAGACTCAGAGATAACTTGGTCAGCGATACAGTAATGCATAATGCATAATGGCTGACGCGCTGACGTGGTAGAAAGCATGTGCTCTGTGTGCGTCCTTTACTAAGTTAAGATTTCATATAGAAAAGTGTTCCATACATTGAAAAATACATCTTCCGAGCTTCTAACCCCTCTATTGACAGATACACTGCCGCCCAGTCGGATATATACAGCGTTGTGCGGCGCTACTCTTCGAGCAACCCTCCCTCCCCAACTTCTCCTTGTCCAGAATGTCCCACATCTCTAACCTGAGGCAGGCGTTCAAGGGCGACATCGTGACCCCCGCAGACCCAAACTACAAAGATGCGATAGCTCGGTGGGCAGCCAACGCCGAGCGGCCTGCTCAAGTCGTAGCTTTCGTAAAGGACACGACCGACGTCGCTCTCGCCCTGAGATACGCACGCGACAATAATCTGCAAGTCGCGATTCGCTGCGGCGGGCATAGCGCTTCCGGCGCTTCCTCTGCCAAAGATGGGCTCGTTGTCGATCTCTCCCGCTATTTCAACTATGCGGTTGCCGATCCTAACACGCGCACGGTGCGCGTTGGAGGTGGAGCGATCTGGGAAACTGTCGAGAAGGCGGCCATAAAGTACAATCTGGCTACTGTAGGCGGGACTGTCAGTCATGTGCGCAGTATTTCCGAGATCCTCCTGTCTGTATGTTCAACTGAGCTGTCATCCGGAATCTAGACAGGGGTTTCGGGGTACTTTTCTTTTGCGGCTCCTTTCAAATTAATCTGATGGCACGTCAAGGCTTATCCTCGGAGGGGGCTATGGCTTCCTCACAGGTCAACACGGCCTCGCCGTTGACAATCTCCTCCAGGTATGCCCTCTTTCTGCAACTCTGCCCGACCACCCTTCTGAGAGGATGGTACAGGCAACTCTTGTCACGGCGAATGGGAAGACGCTGACTCTCAGCGATACCGAAAACGCGGATCTGTTCTGGGGCATTCGCGGAGCCGGTTGCAACTTTGGCGTTTGCACCGAGTTTCTCATTAGAGTGCACCCGCAACGCCCCACCGTCTTTTCTGGACTAGTCACGTTCTCACCAGACGTGCTGAGCGAACTTATGGTGGTAATGACCAAGTGGTGGAAAAATGCTAAGAAAAACGAAGGGATGCATATGCTTGTGCGCAAAGAGGCACAATTTGATAAGGTCGGTGATGATAACATTTTTGGCATTACCTCTGTGGATTATCTAGCCCCCGTCTGCAGGAGTGCATCACTCTTGTTCTGTTCTACAATGGTTCGGAGCAGGAAGGACGTGAAAATTACAAGGAATTCTATGATTTGAGTAAGTTGATGATTGAGTTGCGTTTGAATCGAACTGACGAGAGCCCCGGTGACCAGAGCCTATTGCCGATGGTGCGAAAGAGATCCCTTATGATGAAGTTAACACCTTTGCGGTTCGTCACCAGTGTCTGTCTTGACGCGCATACTGATGCCACTAGTTTAGAACAAGACCTTTGCGCACGGAATGAATTTTTACATCAAGAGCGCTCTTGAATCCAACCCCACCTTTCCTGTTGTCAAAAGCTTACTCGAGAAGATAACCGAACTAAACGCTGCGCCTGGAAACGAGATTGAGCACAGGTACATGTTCGAGTTGTTCCCACCCCAGACAATCCTTTGCCGGAGCGAGGACGCCACCTCGCATGTCCGCTCCCATCGCTACACGACAGGCTGCATACTCAAATGGATGGACAATAAGCCGGGCATCCAAGAAGCTGCGAGGCGTGCTGCACGCGAACTCACGGATATAGTCGCCAAGGCAGAAGCTCAGGCGACGGGCACGCATGAGACCAGCCGCGAATACGGGAACTACAGTGAGCGCCGCCAGTTTCTTGCGTGTTTCGCTATCCAGATGATACGACTCGCTTTCTCATAGCATCGGAGACCCAGACGGAGACCTCAGGCCGCGCGTTCGACGATTCGAGCTCGCGCGCACTATACGGTCGCAATTACTCACGTCTGCAGCGCCTGAAAGCGCAGTACGATCCCGAGAACATTTTCTTTAGATGGTTCCCAATTATCCCAGACCGGAATGCTAGGCTCTAAGTAGTACGCCTGCCCCGCGTAGCTGTTGGGCAATGAAACCAGTGTATCAGAGACCAACAACTACACTTAAGACTACTACTATTGGACTTCGAGTACAGTTACCTACTCACCCTTCTTGAGTGGACAGTTGATTGGCTTGGACCGGTGCAGATTATCTTGTATTTATCTTAGGGAAACGGATAGCTCGGGTCGGTCACGGCCCGGTCATCTATCATTCTAGGCAACTCCGGGAACATTTCGGGCCCGAGTCCGGGTTGAGTCGGCGGATCTCCGCGTCTTGCCCCATGTCGCACCCCATCACTTGCTACACACTACAACGTCGCACCAATGCTCACATGCAACTCCCCATAGTTGTATGAAAGCCTTTCCCATAGCTATGAAGGTATTGATCATCTACTGGGAACGATACCTTACTTTCCCCCATTTTCACTGCCTTTCCTCCGATAATTGGAACTCTGTTCTTGAATTAGTGTTGCCTGATACGTCTGGCTACCTATATGCAGCACCAAGAGCGATGCTCTGGCACGGCAGATATCATGAGTGCGTAAGAAACTGGCTATTGATTTGTTGCGTACTCATGATATCTGCAATGCTACCGCGGCAAGGAAAACGGCCGCGAAGGCGAATGCACCGCGCCACGCTTTGCTCTTCGAGTCGTAGACATTATAGGTGACGTTACTCATGCCCTGAAATACTCTGGAAAGCAATACAATTGAATCTGTAGTTCGCTGGGCTGTAGTTTATACCTATCGACGCCACTGCGAACTTGAACATTCATGCAATACAGCAACTCAGCAACGTAAATCTTTCTGACTTCGTCTTATAGTGAGTGAGTTCAAAGAACAAGGGCGGAAAAACTTATAATCTAAGCAGGGGAAATATTGTACTGGTACAGAGGAGAATTCGGTTACTTGAGGCTGTAGTTGACAGCACATGCGAGGAACCCAACGGCCAGGTCGTTCGCACCTATTCCATCTCCTAGTGTCATGAAGCATTCCCACCAGGTCCTAAATGGAAATCGCGTTGAAACCTCTCGTCAAGCTCTCCATCGCATCTTGAACCTGTCTGAACATCCTCACGCCACACGACCCTCTTTCAACATGCTGGCATAGCGCGCTAAGCGCGACGAACTCGACGCCGCAGTCCGGTTTGGGGCACTTATATATCTTCTGGTCGTGGCGCGGGCTTTGCAGGTGTTGATTGAGGCGGTCGAGCGTCTTGAACGTGGAGTGGCACAGGAAGCATTCGTACTCCGCCCCATTCCACGAGCGATCCGTCGCCCACGCCGAAGCGCTCATCGGTGGCTCGTACTCGCCTGGTGGCCCACCGATCAACCGCGCGGGGTTCGTGATGAGGTTGTTCTTGTCCGCGCGTACGACGAGGCGGTTGAGCTTCTCGCGCGTCATTTTCGACCGGCAGGCGCCGGACTCAAAATGGAGCGTGAGCGCCGATGGAGAGATAAACCACCTATTGCATTTGCGGCCAGGACACACTATCGTGCTCGGACGGTGCAATTTGGAGTTTAGGTGCTGCTCGAGGCTATTCTGGTTTTGGAAGTTTCGGCCGCACTCGGTGCAGTAGTTGTGCACCTCGTGGTCATGTTCCTTGAGATCCGAATAGCTGTCGAATAGCTGTACTTTAACTCTCAGCGCCGCGCGATGAAAGAGGTGTACGCAAACTAACTTCGTGGCAGTCCCTGCAAGCGTGGTGATCTTGAACTGAGTGATCCCACAACTCATCTTCGTCATCGAAGTCCTCTTCACACTCGAAGCAGAAGTGGTGGTCCAGGCTCTGTTTATAGTGCGAATGGAGACCCAGTTCGGACTTGAAGACCTGGATGGTACGATGACGCGGAAAAAGTCTCGACAAGTCATCTGGTGGCAGTGAGGAGTACTGACCCGATCATGCTGCCAGCAATACCAGTGCTTGTCATCCATATGTTGCCTCCGGGACTCCTCGAAGTTGAAGTGCCTGTCGCACTCCTTGCAGTAGTGGTGATTCGGGCTCTGTATGTAGTGCTGCCTCAGCGCGTCATAGCTCTCAAAATCGAGGTCGCAGTCGTCGCAGGCCCAATGAGAATTGGAATCCTCCTTATGTTGCTCGAAGGCACGATCGTGCCGAAACCATCGTTCGCACCGGTCGCAGTACGCCATGATTGTGGGAGCTGAAAGAGAGAGGTGCGGGAGCTTGTGCGGGAGTCGGACGATAGGAAGGTTAGACTTATGTAAAGGTACATGACCCAAACACGCTTTGGAAGTACACGTTTATTCTTTCGAGTGAACGTCCATACAGTAGAATCCCATTGAGTGAGTGGTGCCGCCACACGACAAGGTGGCGACGCTGGCGCCTGGCGGAGTTTTTTTATCGGCAACGACGATTGGTAAGCTACCCCCGAGTCCGAGTGTCCCGAGGACTTTCCCTGCGTGCGACACATGCGCGCCCTACGAACTTGAATTTGGTGCCGATTCGACAACTACGGACGCCAATAAATTACTTGGCCGACCTACTACCGGACGCTCACTGGCATTTCAGGAAAGCACGCTACAATACTATACCATTCGGAAGAGGTTCAGTTCAAGGTTCAGTTCAAGTTGCGCCATGTAGTAAGTAGTAACTGACCAAGATGGCCTACTGTAGAATCCCCAAGAAGGATCCAAACGTTCCTATTCGTAATAAGGGGTACAAGGGACTCCAGAGAGAAAGACCCAGCGCCAAGGCACAAGAGGCTATGAACGAAGATGCGTAACCGCGAAACCTTCTCTGAAGTAGAACTCCGAGTCGTCATCGGGCCAGCCACGGGCATTCACTTTAAGTGGCGCAGGGGCGTCTCCGACGAGTCCAGTGTCCTCGATATCCCGGCGCTTGTGCCACGTGGTTCCACATTTCATAGGACCGCACCGTGACACCAGCAGGCAACGCGTGCGATGTACCACCATGATTTGGCTCTGGCTGTTGATATCTCGTTTTGTTCTTGCCAGCTGGCTGACTCCACCTTCGAAATACACTCCCGTAGAGACATTGTGAGCTCTCAAAGGCGATCCGCAGAATTAGAGCTGTGCGTCATGGCCTGCGGGAGAGCAGGTGACGTTAGTCCTCTCGCCCTGGAGCGTTATGATGAGTCGAGCGGTTGCAGTTCTCTGGGCCACTGCTCTTCCTAAGCGTAGATATTCTGTTAATACGGGTTCGTCGTCGACCTCTCCCAATATTTAAACCCTCCAGTCGCGGCCAAGGAGGCTCAGTGTGCTCATCGTCGGAGGGAGACTGCAGGTAAAGCACGAGTTGGCTGCTATCACCAGATCGCCAATCGCGATATAGTTCGTTATTCGTCTTAGCAGTGCTAATTTTTAGACTCAGAGCTAGACTCTGAGATGAGTTTGACTTTCTATGCCGTTCACTTCGTCCGACGCTATCCAGTGGCAAAAGGATTCGTCTAGGGAAGGTCACTCAATTCCCACAGGTCTACACAGCGTCTAATATCTAGGGACAGGTCTGTTCTGTTCCGCACCTTGCCAGTTGCTGAAACCCGACCTTGAAAGATCGTTTCTGGGGTGCGCGCAGAAGCGGCTCAATTTTCGTTTTGTACAACTGTCACACTGGTACTACCAGTACCTACGGTTTCCGCTGAAGCTAGGACAAGCACACTTTTCCAGAGGATATGGTGGATACTACGATGGACGAAAGGCAACAGATACACGTTGTAGTTTACTTGTAGTAAGGTGCTACACGAGGCATGGATGTTACATGAAATTGAGTAGGGGATTCTACACACTTCCATAACCGCGAGCCCCTTGAGCTCTGCCTCTGCTGGCGCCATTCTCACCCCCACTGATTTCTTGGCGCTCCTCGGTGGACGCATTCGGCGTCCACAGCCAAGAGATGTGGCGAAACGAAGGGAGACAGCTTACGAATGTGTCACCAACAATGCAGATCGAATTTTTTTAAAAAAAGGTTACCTTATCCATGTGCTGCGCCTATGGTGTTCCTCTGCTGAGTGATCCTTCAACATATCTTCATCTCCGAAGTCCCACTCGCAATCGAAGCAGAAATAATGATCCGGGCTCTGTCTGAAGTGCGAATGGAGATCGGATTTAGATTTGAAGACCTGTTACGAGACGGGACGTCCACTAAGTCTCGACAAGATATCCAGTGTATAGTGAAGAGTACGGACCTCATCGTGTTTCCTACAATAACAGTCACGGTGTCTGTCCTCCATATGTTGCCTCCTTGATACCTCAAGGGTGAAAGGCCGATCGCATACCTCGCAGTAGGAATGATTTGGGCTCTGTCTGAAATGCTGCCTCAGGGCGTCCTGGCTCTTAAAGTCGACATTGCAGTTAGAGCAAGGCCAATGTGACCTCGAGGACTCCTTATGCTGTTCCAAAGCAGAAAGGCGCGGAAACCGTCGATTGCACCTGTCACAGTACGACATTATTATGGGGGTGAGAGAGGTCTGAGGATGTGGGAGTTGGGCGCATGCAAGGGCTCGAATATATGGGAGTCGACATGACCTAAACGAGCATCGAAGTCGAAGTGATTTTCTTTATCGAAGCGAGAAAGGTTCTCGACATACACGTTGGGCCCATCTTCCTGAAGCAAAGTGATGCTGCGGCTACGCAAAAATCAAAGATAAGGGCTTCAAATAACTTGCAGATTCGTCGGTTTCGTCGCCGACTGGCAGACGTTGTAGTTTCATCAAGGACCAAGCTTTGACTCGCAGGCAGCTCGCGGGCGGTGCTACTTGAGTTGGTCATCAGTCAGTTGCGAATCGACGGGGCCGTGGCTTCCGCTACGGCGCAGCGGCGGAACTGGTTGCAAATTCCGCAGCTGTTCCCACTGCGTCCAGCATGGTGATGAGGAGTCCAGGCCAAAGCCTTTCCGCACCCATATTACCTCTTTCGCGAATCACTTGACCCCCTCTGGTGTTAATATTCGTTTTCTGTTCAAGTGTTGCGGCCTCAAGTTTATGTCAACGGACGCCACACAATATGTACATAATGTACTCGACTACGGTAGTTCGCACGAGAGGCCCCAACACTATGGCGACATGGCCGACACTGCTTCTCGGACTACGGATCAATGCAAGTTGACTGCGATCTCAATAACACGCCAGTAAAAGCTGCCCCCATGATAGCTTGACGATGAGAAAAGTGTTGAATTCAGATCCCATTCTTTTCGATGCATATCGGGGAAATCTGTTGACTATGTTAAGCCTGCTCGACTCCAGTCGTCCTCCCCTCGTGCTGTACTCTCTTAGCATCACATGGGAATGTCAGGTGCCAGTAGCCAAAAGGTTCTCGTTAACAGCGAGCATCCCCAGGTTCTTGAGGACTACCATCGAGCCTCCACCACACAGCCTGGAGTCCCTACGAAGGCGGCGACCGCATCTACCTGTCATCCCGTCCTCCTCCCATTCCTAAGGCTACTCACCTTGCCTACTTCCCCTCCACTTCCCACCTTTTTTTTTTTTTTTTTAAACCAATTTATATTCCGGAATACAAGCCCGAGACTAGGACCGGTCGTAGCTATGAACCACTACAATAAGAAAGCTGAAGCGTAAATCGGGATGGCCCACTCCGTACATAGGAAGAGATATACGAGATGGAAGGAGCGTAATGAGTAGGGGCACCTTTGCAGGAAGCCCGGATGCAACGAGGCGTGAACACGGGTTAATAGGGGCGTCAGACGCCAAGAGTTCGATGTAAATATGAGAACATATGTGTGGCCCATGGGGCCGAAGGCTCAGTCGGGTTCAGGAGGCACGGCGTTGGGAGGGCCGGTTTCAGGCTTCGTTGCTGCGCGGCTGTCCCGGAGGAATGATAGAAGCTTGTGGGCATCTTTTTCACATCAGGAAAAACCTAATCGCTGAAATTTGCCGAATTACCTTATATTTTACTAGATAAGGCCTAGTTGGCATAATTGTCCCAAATCGGCCATTTTAGGCAAACTACAGGTTGAATAGAAACTGTTCAACTTTTAAGCAATAATTAGTTAATTATACAAAAGTATGCAATTTTATCCGACCATGGACCGAAAGTATACCAGCTTTTTTCTTAAAATATTTTGGAATAATCAGGACAAGAATGATGAATAAAATATATTTCCGATTCAACTAGTAATGAACATGGACTGTAAGACCAAGCGGTCAATGCGAGTGAGTGAGCGAGCACCGGGATGGAAGGTAAGCCCGGACAGCAGTTGGGTAAATGATATTGAAAGGATCTGTGTTAGACGAATTTAGAGGAGTACGGAGAGTCGATCTAAATGGCAGACTGACTTAATAACAAGGTATTCATCTTGTCCCTGAGCTCTTCAAGTGTGACAGTGGTTGCTGTGGTGTTACGCTCAGACCCTACGCCAACCTACAAACAGCGCAAGTGTCTCCATGAACACTGGAAGAATTGCCAAGACTACCCAGAGGCGCATACCTGGGAGTCACGTGCAGAAGAAGACATCAAAGAGGAAGAGGCCGTACGAGCACTCGTAGCGGCAGAAGACGACAGTTATCTCGCTTATGACGAAGCGTGCAGAGTCTGTCAGCTCGTGAGTAACTTAATAACTCGCGGTAGAACCCCAGAAGCTGGCAGGAAGGTTATTACAGGACGGATGAGGGTCACGTGACATGGTCATGTGATAAAACCCCCGGGTCACGAGATCTGACCTAAGCAATAAGTCAGGGGGGCACGATGGATGGAATTGTCCCAGGTCACAGTACGTATCTGGCCTAACTCATAACTCAAGGGACGTTGGAAGAAGCCATGGAATTGGCGGAAGACAGTTGTGTCCTAAAGACGACCAACGACGACAAACAGCGATTGCGTGGTGTAAGACCAGCGACCTGAGGCTGCCGATATCAGCGGGCCGTGGCTGCCGTTGGGACGCACTCCAGCGGGCCGGGTTTGATCCCCTTTCGGGAAAGTGTTATTGATGGATTAGTCCAAGGAGCGCCTGTGTTAGCGCCGGAGCCATTGCTTACAGATGCATTATTATTGGCTTACTATTGGTATCGTTTATGCTTGGTGATGCTTAGACATTCACTTACTCATTCACTTACTCATTGGTGATCGCTTACTTACGCGATGAGGTGGGCTGACTGATGCCCTGTGGACGCTTACTCACTAGTTGGAGGTGCTTGGTCACTCATTGGTGGGGATGCTTACTGATGGCTTATTGATGCCTTACGAATTGCTTACAAGTTGCTTATTGACCTGTGAGTCATTATGCCTTTCTTCTTGTTCATACTATGGTGTCGCCTTTGTGGCTTGACGGACATTTACTATAAATACTATACAAGTTGCGCTATGGTTCGCTAGCTTAGTTGTCTTGAAATCCACCTGTACTCTTCTCAGGAAGTTCAGACAGTCTTATAGCAGAGTCATTGTTCTTTGTGACTATCTTGTTGCCAACTTAAGTGTTAGGCGCTGCCACCTTGGAACGAACCTCAAGCTAGGCGGTATTAGGGAACCTTATTGGTTATTTGCCCTTTACAAGTTGTCCACGAAACGTTCCTGAGTTCAGAAGCCGTGCGCTTTGCTCAGAGTTGAAGCAAGGAAGACCCATCGGATCCAAGTCGGATCAACGTTCAGTGGAAACGTTACATGTGGTGTGCAGGCGGTAACGTCCCATACCCCAACAGTCCTGAGAAGTTCCACTGGTCCCTCAAGGGCCTCATAGCAGCAGCGACTCCGACGTCAACAACGGTGTTGGCAACAATGGGATTTATGGTGACGATGGCGACCTCATCTCCGGACAGCACGCCCCTGGTTGCGGCTGTGTCCCAAGTGCCTCTTTGCGAAGCAGCGGCGGCCTTTGCAATGGCGGTAAACGTCCGGCACACAAGCCCCGCTGTTAAGACGTAGCCTGACTTAGGCTCTACACGCGATGGCAACGAGATATGACTCAGCAGGATGTGTCAACACACGGAGGTGTGACTAAGACCTAAGGACACCTGAAAGTGCCTTCCTAAGGGAACGTGAACGCACGCGGACTTCTTAGAGGATAGAAGCCGACTAGATTCCGTAAAGACACAAGAGAGTCAAGCTGTCGACCACATTAGTCGACAGCTGCCTTATATCGTATCTGAGCTGTACGCCTTCGTCAGCGATACAGCCACTACTACTACTGCTTGGTAACGTCCACTAATACTAACGCCTCAACTACTACCTATCAGTCATCCTTCGTATCGTACAGTAAGACTATCAGTAATCAACAAAGTTCGTATCATGAATCAGCCGTCAGTCATCAGTCATTGAAGTAGTAAGCGTCCCCTACGTCCCCTCGCTTATGAGTTAGGTCAGATACTCGCTATGACCTGGGACGTGACATCACCCCCTTTACAAGGGTGAGCGCCCACGCTCCACAACCCAACTCGTTACCGTGGTAAGACCTACGTCCGTCTCGTGCTCGTCTCGAACCCTCCTGAGGGCATGAGCTCGCCCCAGTCGCCTTGACGAATGCATGGCCCTGTCGATGTGGACGAAGATGTCGTCCTCCAGCTTCTTGATGGCTTGCTCGAGCTCGGCTATGACTTCCATGGACGCGCGGTAGCGTCTTACCTCGGCTTGGAGGGAGATGTCCCCCAACCGGGCAAGGGCTTCGTCTACCTGTCGCTTTCCACGGAAGTCAGCGCGGAAGTACCCGAGTTCTTCACGAGTGTACTCAGCTGAGGGGCCCATGTCTCGGCATGGTTCGGCGTGGATGTCCGCCGGTAAACGGGGGAATACTTTCCCATTGTGCCGAATACCTCCGGGTTGTCTAGCATGCGGACACGTACGTATTTGGCAGGGACTTGTCGCCCTTCGTGTTCGATGACCATAGGTACCCAATTCATCCCGTTGTTGAGGATGAATCCGCCTGGGGTAGGCGATACGGCATGGAGAGGGCGCCTCGTCGCATTCGTTCGGCGCGTAGCGAAGGGCGATGGGTCGCTTCCTTCCCTCATATAGGGGGGTAGACCTCGCACTTCGTATCCCTGTTCCGCCGTTGGTCCGTAGACAACAGCAATTGGAGGTGGTCGGCGCGCTTCATCCTCGGCTTCTTCGGCAACGAGGCTGACTTGGGGAGGTATAGGCAGGGGAGCGCAGTGGCAATAGTTGGGTGGATTGTCGCACTGGACGCACACGACCCTGGCTGCGTGGTAAGATTCATCGCTGTCGTCATCTTCGTCTTCGCTATCGGTGTCGTCGACAGCGGTGGTGGCAAGAGAGGCATTGGAAGGGTTGACGCTACCGATGACGGTGGTAGTGAGGGAGGCTGTGGACTGGTGGAAACTCGCCTCGTCAGTAGTTTGATCCTCATCCTCCTCTCCGCTGCAGTCATCTTCACGACCTGGTCCATCTTCCATGAGGACATCACCTCCTTCAATAGGCCGTACTCCCTCCTCATCGTCTTCCATTCTTCCGCTTGCGGGTGTGGGGAATCGCCTGCGAGCCTCGGCCAGGTCTCGGGCGACTTGGTCTTGTTCAGCGACGGCTCGGACGTGCTCGAAGGCAGAGCAGAACTGGTCGTCGACGTTGTTGTTTCCATCGTAAGTGTCGAGGGTGTCGACGTGGGGGATGGCGATTTCGTCAATGTTGATAATGGTGAGAGGGACATGAGCCATCGAGTTATGAGATAGAGGGAAGTTGTTGGGTAGAGAGGGTGATAATGTCACCGCCTCTGTTGAAGCTGCCTTTATATGAGTTTCAGCCTTTGGGTTCAATCGTGCGAACTTCCTTATCTCTTTTTCCGCATGGACATCGTTCCACGGGACCCACTGGTTTTCGGAGTCCGCATACCCCTTCCACTTGATGAGGTATTGAAGTTTGCGCCCTCTTCCCGACCTTCTCGAGTCTAGCACCTTTTCGACTTCATATTCTTCCACTCCTTCGACCAATTCAGGCGGTGGGCGTAGGTAGTTTGCGCCGTGCATGCGTGTTTCTTTGTAAGGTGTCAACAAATCTGTGTGAAACACGTCATGTATCTTCCACTGCGGGGGTAACTTGAGCCGATAATTCACAGGGGACATCACCTGGACTATCTCAAATGGGCCTTGTCTCCTGGGCGCCAACTTGGGAGTTGGCTGATTGGTTCGTAAGTTACACCCATCTAACCATACTTGGTCTCCTAGGGTGTATCTGGGCGTATCTTTATGTTTGACCCATGACTTCTGGGCCTTTATCATGTTCTCCTGCGCGCTCCGTCGGGCTTCCATCAGTTGTTCCAGTCTAGTAGATACACTGGGCAGGGTGATTGTCCCTGACGCCCATTTATCTCTGGGGTGATACCCCATTAGCGTAAAGAACGGGGTTTGTTTGGTAGTACTGCTTATCGCATTATTGTGAGCGAATTCCGCTAGAGGTAGCTGGGCGGCCCAGTTGTCTTGTTTTTGGTTCGCCCAGAGTCTGAGGTACTGCTCCAACCACTGATTTGAGCGTTCTGACTGTCCATCCGTCCTTGGGTGATAGGCTGTGGAAATGTTTTGTTGAATTTGAAGAGTTTTGCAAAGTTCTCTCATGAACTTTGCTGCGAATCGGGGGTCTCTGTCGCTGATTATCTTGTTTGGGAGCCCGAATCGAGGGAGTACCTTTTGAGCGTATAGCATTGCAGTTTCTTCCCCCGACATTGACTCTCGGCAAGGTAGGAATATTGCTGCTTTGGAACAGTCGTGGTCTGTGATCGTCAGAATCGAGTCATATCCGTCTGACGGGGGTAGTTTAGTTATGAAGTCTACCGCGATGACTTCAAATGGGGTAGCTTCTGGCCGTGGGTAAATGGGTTCGAGTGGTGCCTTGGTGGGTCGAGTATTGACCTTGTGTCGTTGGCATTCCGCACATCCTTGCACGTAGTTCATCACGTCGACCTTCATGTTTGGCCACCAATAGTGTCGAGCTAGCAGTTCCCCTGTTTTTGCTATGCCCGGGTGTCCTGCCGTCACTGCGTCGTGATAAGGTTTTATGACCTCCCTTAGCTCTTCGTCTTTTGTTGTAGTGACTACGACTTTCCCATTCTTGAACCATACACCTTCTATCTTCTTGAGTTCATGGGGGCTTACCCATGCCGCGATTCGGGTTTCTTCTTGTTTGATGGAGTTCGGCGAGATTCCTGTTACTGTTCGTATGAAGATTCTGTTCGGTAGTACCGTGATACGTTTGTTGTCTTTTTCCCCCGTGTCATAGTCTGGTCTTCTTGACAACGCATCTGCTCTACCGTTAGCTCTTCCTTTGAGATGATGTATCTCAATGTCGTATTCTTCCAGTTCCAGGACTTCTCGCGCTACTCGTCGACTGATTTTCTGTGGGTCTCGCCAGTATTGCAGGTTCATATGGTCGGAGAATACTCTGACCTTGTGAGGTGATCCCACCAATAGATATCTCCAATTCCGTAACGCTTTTACGATGGCTAGCAGTTCCAGATTGTAGATGTTGTAATTTCGTTCGGCTTCATTGAGAGTGGCCGAGTAGAATGCTATTGGGTGTTTCTTGCCATCGGATCCCTTTTGCATGAGTACTGCTCCGACGGCGAAACCTGACGCATCTACTTCGAGATCGTATTGTACCTCTGGATCTGGGTGAGCGAGAATCGGATTAGTCGTGATGCGAGTTTTGAGCGTTTCGAATGCGGTTTGATGAGCTGGTCCCCAATGCCATTCGACGTCCTTTCTTGTTAGTTCGTTCATTGGTTTGGCGATAGTGGCGAAACCTCGAATAAAAGGACGGTAAAAATTGCAAAACCCCAAGAATGTCACGGTTTGACATTGCGCGGACTATTCATCATCATGTTTACGAGGTCTCGGAGTTCGGGACGTTTACTATTTGGTTATGACTACGATAGTAAGCCGTTATTAGTCATGGACACTTACGCGTCGCCGGTACTTGGGTTTGCCGGTGTTTCAGGTATTTGTATTTACTTACGATGACTCGTTACTAGTATAACTGTACTAGGGTTTGGATTCTAAGCTGCGCTTTAAAGCCAGCGAGTACTTGTATAAATATTGTAACGACAAGACCAAGGCTCTTCAGCTTGGTCTTCTTGAATCATCACCATCGTCGTCTCTTCTTCTTCTCTTCGCGTCTTTCCAATCAGTCGATTGAAGCTTATCCTTCAGGGTACCCTAGTGTCTATCGAAGCGACCTAGTGGCAGTGCAACTTAGCTAAGTTGCCCGTGACTTTCCAACATTCATCCGTACACTCGAGTATCACGTCACAGACCTGTTCAAGTCGAACCAGCGTTAGGTGATAACGCTACATTAAGACCAAGCTTCAACGTGGCGTCATCAGAAACTACTAGAGAACGGTGTCACAACTGTGAGACTTTTGGTTTCAACACAGAGGTGCTGACAACGTACCCCAAAGATTTCGCAAGAATACAGAATACCGGTACAGTAGCACTACAGGTACTACCGGATATCACGCTAGGAGTCGGGAAGATAACCGATCCGTCGCGGTCGAGTTTGTCTACGATCAATACGTTTGGGTAGAAATTCGTTGGTTTCAGCCTAGCCCAGAACACGGAGAGTGGGAAGGTTTCCGAACAGCCTTAGAAGATCTAGGCTGTGACATCTACATCAACGAACTCACACAAGAGGAACTATGAGAGTTGGAAAACAAAGTCAACAAACCACCATCAGTTACACCACCCCGGTCACCAAGTACAAAAAGCAACGCGTCTCTTGGAGCAAGATCCTCTTCTCCATCACAACAAGGAACCAATCTAGCAATCGCGACAGAAACCTTACGTTTAGGAGCAATGGCGACCCTTACCTCTCATGTCCAATCTCAAGCAACTGCGGAAAGTTCATCCGGCCAACCAGTTTATTCGCTCACTACTTCACCTATAGCACCAACAGTCACGGCCTTTCGGGCCCTTGTCGACCCTGCAAACCAAGCACCTGCCCCACACACTCCCGCAGCTGGAGGTGGTGGAGGTAATGGTGGGGAGGAAATGGTGGAGGTAATGGTGGAGGAGGAGGAGCAGGACCACCTTTTGGAAACCGCCAGCACAAGTACCAGCAGCGCAAGCACCGTACCAGCGGCACACGACAAATTCTGTGGCAATCCACCTGCGGTCTTCGCGGGTGATCGAGAGAAGGCTGAAGAATTCCTCATGCAATGGAGCTTATACGAAGGAATCAACTCAACTCATTCCATCATGCGCAGTCCCTATCAAAAAGCTATGTTATTTCTCACCTACATCCAGGGTACTGCTGTAACCGAATGGGTAGGGTCAATGGTAGCTTGGCTACGGGTCCAAGTTGACGTCAACGGACGAGACCCCCTTGACAACTGGCTGTGGTACAACACTCATTCATCGTTCATGAGACAATATGCAGACACTCTCAAAGAAGAGAAAGCACAAACAGAATTACGAAGGGGCATTCGAATGGAAAGAGGGATATCGATGCGTACGTGGCCAAATTCGAACAACTGGTCAGATATGCTGGCTACAACATAGATCAACCAATGGTTCTTGATCTATTCGCAAATGGATTGCCAAACAAACTGCAAGAAACCATTTACCTTCACGACAATCCCACAGATTATGAGGATTGGAAAAGAGCAGCCATTAAACGCCAAGGTCAATATCTCCATTTGAAGAACAAAATTGATCAGTACAAGATACAACCCCGACCATCACCACCAACTCAAACCAATTGGAGACAATTTAGACGCCATCCAGATGCGATGGATACGTCTGCGGACCGAATTAGAGCCCGAGGACGACTAGCACATGCAGAAGACGCATTAGCACAGCCAAGACCATATCTCAATAATCGCAACCACCTTTCAAACCTCGCGAAGGATTTTTACGAAGGAGGCAACCTCCCGATCTCAGGGAAGTAATTTGCTATAATTGTCAAAAGAAAGGACACCTCAGTCGCAATTGCTCCCAGCCACGTCAACCACGAAATCCACCTAGACCCTTTAGCAATTCCAGGGGCCTGGAAGTGGTGGATGATCGCTCTGAGACAGGAGAAGATCTCCATATCGCTCAAATGGTGGCTGATAACCGCACCACGGAAGAAAGGAAAAATGATTGGCTGCGAACGGCAGCCAATGAAACCGAGGAGTTTAAAGCCATGGCAATGCAGGAGTTGATGGGGAACAAGGATTTTGGGGACGCCTAAACCCGACGGCCTGGGTGAGGGCTCTACGTTGTAATGCTGTATACATAACTCGCTTCCGTTCTATGCGAATTCCAGTATCGATCCGAACCAGCAGCAACAAGGCCGACATAAAAACACTAGTAGACTCTGGAGCAACAGACAATTTCATAAATCCACGATTTGTGAAACGAATGGGGTTGGGCGCGGCTTTATTGCCAAACCCAAAACAATTATTCAATATCGACGATACGCTAAACAAAAAGGGATCAGTTACCCATTTCGTCGACTTGCAGATATTGACAAAAGGAATTGTCAGGAAAATGAGATTCCTCCTAGCAGATATCGGAAAAGAAGATCTTCTTCTTGGATATCCATGGCTCAGTACTTTCGAACCAAAATTCAGTTGGAAACATGGCACAATTGACGAAAAACACTACCAATTGTAATCAAATCATGCCATCCCAAGATCAACGTCAATATAGTAGCGCGGTTACTCTCAGATGTCGCAAAAGACAATATTATCGCGAAATTAGGGGAGCATAGCTCTATCAAGGGAGCTGCCACTGATCTCGCCATAGCCGCAGGATCCAAAGAAGAAGTCCAAATACCGGAAGAATACAGTGATTTCGAAAAGGTTTTTAGCGAAGAAGAATCCCACCGATTTCCCCCTCGCGGGAATGGGATCATGCTATCGAATTCAAAACCAACACTCCGGATCACATCAATTGTTCCATATACGAACTCTCACAATCGGAAGACAAACCGTTACGAGATTTTATTACGGAACAACTCAATAAAGGGTACATTCGACCCTCTAAATCGCAGTACGCTTCTCCGTTCTTTTTCGTCAAAAAGAAGGACGGAAAACTACGCCCAGTACAGGATTATCGGCGTATCAACGAATTCACCATTCGCAACAATTATCCATTACCATTGATTCCAACCCTTATCAAAGACCTTAGTGGTGCACACATATACACTAAGCTCGACGTACGGTGGGGATACAACAATATCCGCATCAAAGTGGGCGACGAACACAAAGCGGCGTTTAAGACGCCATATGGGCTTTTCGAACCCACGGTAATGTTCTTCGGATTGACGAATTCTCCTGCCACATTCCAAACCATGATGAATCATATATATCGGGACACGATCACAAAACACGACGCAAAAGGGACTACTATCCGCGTTTATATGGACGACATCGGTATTGCCACCCGAACAAATATAGTTGACCATGTCAACGCAGTTCGGGATGTACTAACAGTAGCTGCGAAGTACGACCTGTTTTTCAAACCGGAGAAATGCACTTTCCACTCGTCGTCTCTTGATTACCTGGGGGTAATCCTTGAAAAAGGGGTAACACGCATGGACCCTGTAAAGATCGCGGGGATTAAAAATTGGCCAACGCCAACCAAGGTGAAGGACGTACGATCTTTTTTGGGTTTTTGCAATTTTTACCGTCTATTCATACGAGGATTTGCGTCAATCGCCAAACCACTAAACAACCTTACGAAGAAGACAACAGAATGGCAATGGAACTCAGCAGAACAACATGCATTTGAAGTATTGAAAAGACGGGTTACAAGCGAACCTGTATTGGCACACCCAATATTGACTGATCAATTCGAGTTGGAGGTGGATGCTTCAGGTTTCGCGGTGGGAGCGGTATACTCCAAAAGAAAACTGATGGCAAAAGACATCCATAGGCTATTACTCCGCAACCCTCAATATAGCAGAACGAAATTATGACATCTATGACCTTGAACTACTAGCAATAGTCAAAGCGTTACGGCACTGGAGGCCTCTACTAGCGGGATCACCCCATAAAATCAAAGTATTCTCGGATCATATGAATTTGCGGTATTGGAGAGAACCACAAAAGATCAGTCGACGGGTTGCAAGGGAAGTACTCGAATTGTCGGAATATGATCTCGAAATTCACCACATAAAGGGGACCGCAAACGGACGAGCAGATGCATTGTCAAGACGACCCGACTATGATCACGGGGAACAAGACAATGAAAATGTTACGGTGTTACCTGACAACATATTCATACGAACCAGCAACGCACACCGTACAGGAATGCCGAATCAGTCTATTGCAACAATCACGGTAGAAGAAATGAGGTCAACCAACCACAAAGACGAACAAAACGAAGACACTATCAAACCTTGGGTAGATCCACACAAGTTGAAAAAGATCAACGGGGTATGGTATAAAGAAGGCAGAAGAGTAATTACCAAGGGAAGTGAAGAGCGAAAGTCAATTATTGCCGCTCATCACGATACCCCAGTACATGGTCATCCAGGGATCAGCAAAACTGGCAAAATAGTAGAACGATACTATTGGTGGCCAACAATACGACAAGAGGTATTGGCGTATGTTAGAGGTTGCGCGGAATGCCAACGACACAAAATCAACAATCGCCCTATTAGGGCTTCACTACAACCCATATACCCTAAACCGGAAGCTATGCCCTTCGAGACTATCGCTCTCGATTTCATCACTAAACTACCTGTCGCACAGGGCTATGATTCAATCCTTACGGTCACGGACCATGACTGTACCAAGGCATCTGTGTTCATCCCTTGTAACGAAGAGATCGACGCGGAAGAAACAGCAGCACTATACATCAAACATGTGTTCATGCGGTATGGATTACCGAGCAAAATCATTAGCGACAGAGATCCCAGATTTGCGTCCAAGTTCACAAGGGAATTATGCAAACAACTTGGGATCAAACAGAACATTTCTACGGCATATCATCCTCGTACGGATGGACAATCGGAACGAACCAATCAATGGCTCGAACAGTATCTCCGATTCTGGGTAAATGAACGACAAGACAATTGGAATCTTTATCTTCCAATAGCAGAATTCACGCATAACAATTGGCCTAACGAAGCCACGGGACAGTCTCCATTCTTCTTATTGATGGGGCATAATCCTCGTGCTGATTGGAATTCAGCGCCCAGTCCCATGCCGCAAGTGGCGTTGCGCCTTGATCAGTTCAAACAAGCACGGGAACACGCTCAAAAACAAATTATCAAAGCCCAGAAGTCATGGGTATCACATAAAGATACGCCCAAGTTCCAAATAGGGGATCGTGTATGGCTAGAAGGGCGTCACTTGAGAACACATCAGCCAAGCGCCAAGCTTGCGCCCAAACGACATGGACCTTTCCAGATCATCCAGGTGATGTCCCCTGTCAACTATCGATTGGAATTACCCACCAAGTGGAGCATTCATGACGTATTTCACATCGATCTTCTCACCCCTTATCGAGAGACTTCCTTTCATGGACCAAATTTCCCAAGACCTCCCCCTGAATTAATCGATGGCGAAGAAGAATACGAAATTGAGAAGATTCTAGACCAACGGCAATTCGGCAGAACAAGGCGCAAACAATTCCTTATCAAATGGAAGGGGTACCCAGACTCGGAGTCGCAGTGGGTCAACGCCACTGACGTACATGCCCCTGACGCCTTAGCTGAGTTTAAACGGACTCTGAATTTTACTCCCTCACGTATAAAGATAGGCCATTCACTGGATGAAGCACATCAGTTCTTCCTTCGTCGAACAATGACCACTTCCCCCACTGCTACTTCCACTATTTCCCAAACCTCTTACCATCTTCCTACTATTACCCAACCTACATATGCCGAAGTCGCCGCCGCCTTTCGATGCATCGAACCCGGGGACGTCATCCCCGAAACCCCTGATGTATGCGGACACGACGCTGGAGGATTGGAGGAAGACTCATCGGAGGTGGAAGAGGGAACAACTACTCGCGTCGAGAACCTCATTGTTCCACAAACGCTTATCAAGATTCCAAGCGGCTCCGACCTCAGTGACGTGGTCAGAGTTTGTGGAAGTTGTAAGCAAACCGCCCTGTCATGTCCAGGCCATCCTGACGACGCCGACTCCCACATCCACTACGACTGTGGACAACTCATTTACAACTGTACATGTAACAACGACCCCGTCCGCATCCCTCCACCGCCAACGCCTCGATATATTAACGTCGACCCCCCTACCAACGTCATCATGGACCCTGCGACGTCCTGGGGTATTCACATCCGTGCCACCCTCCGAGCTCACGAGTCAGAGTCGGACAAAGAAAACCAAGATCCCCGCCAAGTATCGGAATCCCAGGATGAAGGGATACCACTTGTGCCGAGGAGGACGAGGCGAGGAAGAAGAGCTGGTATGGGAGCATCAAAAGAGAGTCCTTGCTTCCCTGACTACCGAGGAGGCGGAGTTCCAGCTGACCAACAGCGCGCTTGGGACAAGGCTGACGCCCCCGACGGTTTTGAACTGAACATCCCTCCCAGATTCATCAACTTCCGCATGACCGAGAATGGTCACATCACTGTCGCCAAATACATTCACGTGATGCCTGGCAACAACCCGATTGTATACGGGTGTAT
This sequence comes from Lactarius quietus, assembly GCA_015025155.1. NCBI lineage: Eukaryota > Fungi > Basidiomycota > Agaricomycetes > Russulales > Russulaceae > Lactarius > Lactarius quietus. The sequence continues at coordinate 105,961 of WITN01000094.1, read as the reverse complement.
GAAGAAAGGGGGGGAGATTCAACAAGGTGAAGTACATGCCGCTCCTGATCTCGATGCCGAGGATAACGACCGCCAGTACACGCATACCCAATTGCGGTATTTGCGACAGGATTTCGGTGATCGCCATGGGGTCGACCTGGCCCTGGGGCAGATCCCTGATCGGTCGTTGTGGGCGGAGGTCCTCCGATACCAAGCTGTTACTAGCCGGTACTCCGAATTATCGGAACGCATCACTGCTCTGGAAAATGAGCAGTATGTAGTCGGTAATGAAGTCAGGAAGTGTACGCGACGGCTGGAAGCGGCCAATGGACTGCAGAGGATTATGGATCAGGAGGTTTCCGTCAATCGAGGTGCGACTATTATTCCTTGGGTTTTCGAACGTGGACGTTCTGCCTGAAAAAGGGGTAATGTCACGGTTTGACATCGCGTGGACTACTTATCATCATGTTTACGAGGTCTCGGAGTTCGGGACGCTTACTATTTGGTTATGACTACGATAGTAAGCCGTTATTAGTCATGGACACTTACGCGTCGCCGGTACTTGGGTTTGCCGGTGTTTCAGGTATTTGTATTTACTTACGATGACTCGTTACTAGTATAACTGTACTAGGGTTTGGATTCTAAGCTGCGCTTTAAAGCCAGCGAGTACTTGTATAAATATTGTAACGACAAGACCAAGGCTCTTCAGCTTGGTCTTCTTGAATCATCACCATCGTCTTCTCTTCTTCTTCTCTTCGCGTCTTTCCAATCAGTCGATTGAAGCTTATCCTTCGGGATACCCTAGTGTCTATCGAAGCGACCTAGTGGCAGTGCAACTTAGCTAAGTTGCCCATGGTTTTCCAACATTCATCCGTACACTCGAGTATCACGTCACAGACCTGTTCAAGTCGAACCAGCGTTAGGTGATAATGCTACATCACGGCCCTCTACATGGGGTGGTCAGCTTCGGATGCAGAGAGGGTCATTATCCAGATGGCGGCCACGATCTCTAAAAAAGATCGGTTCGACGACCTTATGGTTGCCGGCGCGGCTGCTGTCATGACCACCTTTGGTGGAGGCGGGGAGCTCCAGAACCGGGTCCAGCAATGGTGCCTGGGAACGGAAGTAACCCAGTTTGACGTAGACCTGTTCGCGCTCGCGAAAGCGGCCGAGTGGGTTGAACTTTACTATAGGTCTCATGCACCCCCCTCCCATATTTACATCCTGGCGGGGAACTTGTCGGCCCTACAGGACATTACGAATATCCGTACCCTTACGCATCAGCATACGGTACTATTATTCCATAAAGCGCTGACCTCCCTAATCTCTCAGCATCGGGACGTCAAACTGTGGCTCACTTGGTCCCCTCCGGTCAGGTCCCGGTCTCAGGTCACCCTAGCCCGCCAGGCTGCCCTCGGCGCCTGCACCATCACCCCCCGCGCCCTGCTTTCCTCTATCCAGTCACCGTCACATCAGAAAGCTGTGGCCCGGAAGCGCGCCTTCCATCTCTGGAAGACCGAATGGCTCGAAAAACGTAGAGCAGATCAACACACCTTGTTCGCCAGGGAATATGCCCTTACCCGGCCCCCAGACGGGAAAAACCACCCACTCTGGCTCGGCGTCGACACCGCCACTGTCGATGTTTCCAGACATACCACGTCCACCGCACTTCGTCTCGCGGTGGGCCACGCATTCACGTCGGACTATACCAAACGCTTCCGACCAGACATACCACCCGATGAGTTGTACTGCGAATGCAGTTTCCCAGACCGCTCATGGTTCCACCTCATCTACGACTGCCCCCGGTTTACTGAGGCGCGCTCCTTTGCTGCAGGACATGCGCGTTGGTCTGATTATTCCCCTCAGGACCTTATGGGCACAGACGCCGCCCTTTGCGGAAGGTTCTATGACTTTCTGCACGTATCTCGGGCCGCTTTTAAACCAAACGAGACCTTCGACACCCCCCGAGTGGACCGGTGTAGGACTGCGCGCTCCCCCTCTGGGGTGAACCGGTCCTTGCCTGCGAACACTTCGGGCGCACTCTGCCCCTTGAGGCCAGCGGATAGAATTGAGTCGGTCCTTCACGACTTTTTTCTTGACGCACGATATCTTGGGGCACATCCTCATGACCCGGGCTAATCACCCATGACCTCGCAACCACATAATAGACGTCCCTTTGCTGGGTAAGTTGTGCGGTGCATTTTTTATCACCTTTTTCTTTCATGTCTTTGCTCCATTTTGGACATGTCATACCGCCGTTCTCGTCTTCACAGACTTTACTTACGCTTCCACTGGGTGGGTGCACACCTTAACATATTCGCCCTACAAAGGCAATTTTTTAAACTTCCCTACTAAATACCGACTATGTGTCGCGTGACCGGCTTTGTATTTAAATACTGCTCCGGGATATAAATTGATTCAAAAAAAAAAAAAAAAAAAAAGAGCAAAGGACGAGCAGTCGCTATCACACGGGATGGTCACCAGTGTCGAAGTTGCCGAATTCTCCGCTTCAAGGGAGTATCGTTCATGTGGCAGAGAACTTTCGCACACCTACGATGTTGAGTGGCTTGGCATTGTTCTCGCAAGAATCCACTGAATGAGGCAGTCGAGTTATCCAAATATAAGTTTGCGTCCAACGCAAGTCAAACAAGAAAACAGTCGTACAAAGTCATAAGGAACAGTCGAAATGTGAACGTGGCACTTCTACTTCTTAAGCCGGGAATACAGGGCACTTTTCCCTGTCAAAGGGGACACTTTCTGAGAATGACGTGTTGGAGGAAAATTGAACCGGTGGCAGACTCTTGGAGACAGCTATGTCGTTGCTTGTTTCGGACGAAACTTGCACACCGCACCTGACTGTATTACCTGGCGGCCCAAGCTGGGTAAACGTGGCTATAACACCTTCTGGTCCGTCGAGTGTCTCACGAAGGTGATCTCGTGAGTTTAGGCTGGGGTGTCATGAATCAGGATTATCGCAAAGAAATGACAATCAAAGAAGACGTACATGGCCATGAACGCGCACATATAGAGCCGAATCGCAATGAAGGAGGGAGCTGCGTATACGAGCGTTTTTTGATACATGATGACCTTCGTTCAAGAACAGGGAGTCAACATTTTACAAGAGGACACAGAAAGCAAAAGAGAATAGTACCAATATGATGCCGGGGATGGAAAAGACTCTCCAGAATCGCACAATGGTCAGAAAAGAAGTCGACGCCCATCAGCGCGCTGGCTCACAAGTTAAGTATGCCGCAATTGATAGCGTAAACCGCGAGAAGGTTCAAGACGTTGTTTGTTCTAGCGAGAAACTCGGTGTAAACAGAGGTTGTGGTATCTTGCAATGCTTGGGACGAACGCACCTCCGAACTTGAGTGCGATTTCTCAAGAGGGTATAAACCATTCCAAAAGTAATAAAGGCGTCGCAGAGGACATTGCAAGACACAATAGCCACGAAAATATTCTGGTATTAACGGTGATTAGAGATTGCAGCCCACATCACCATACGGAACAAACGTGCCTGAAAAGCAGGGCCTTGCAAGGCTATGTCCTCTATGCTATATGCCAAGCTGTCAGCAATAACAAGCTAAAGAACATGTGCAACTATGGCTCACCCTTTTACACCATATACTAAGAGAGGATAGAATCTTAGCGACACACGATCGAAGCACAGGATGTAGCCAGCAACATACCGATTCCGAGACCTTATAAAAGTCGGTAAAATATAAGGCGATGGCTCGAGGCATACCACTGCGGAAAAACTCACCGAATGCTGTCAGTGAGCTGACAGACTGCTCACTTAAGTTAGTGCCAGCTCCGAAAAAATCGCAGATAGTACGCACGATCGCTGCTGGTATGTATAGAGAACCTCCACTCACTGACAAAAATAAGTCTCCCACAGAGGGAAAATACCAGCAACTTACAAAGATAGATCCTATATGCGTAGAAGCTGCGGCTTTCAGTACGAGTGGCTTGAATGAGCGCCCCATGACAACGTACTGCTGAACAGAAACGTCGAGAACAACTGGTCACATAATCACAGGCATAAGAATTGCGAACGGTGTTGGTCACAAGTTCACAACAGACCAACTCACTGGCAGATAAATCTATCGCCTTGAGAGAGATGTTTGCTTTGTAAGTTTCAGGACAGCCGTGTGTCACAATACAGACGTACGGAAAGAGTCCTGGAAATGCCATAAGAATCTCAAATCCATACAACAGTAGCGACATACCATGGCAGATTCAGGAAGACCAAATAATCCCCAAAATTTGTGACGGCAAGATAATAAGTCGAATGACAAACGAAACCCACGTTGAGAGAGTCGACGAGCCTAGTCAAAAGTAATGTCACTCAGGCAATCATGCTTTGGATAGCAAAGCTCTCAAGAATGCATACATCAAAAAAGCGACCTGTGAGGGATCGTTTAGTAGATCCTGAGCATGTACATAGTACGTGAGGCCTCACGAAGGACTTTAGAGGCCACCGATCCCTGGAGCAATGACTATTGCAGTAGGAATACACTTGCAACAAGGTAATGCCATAGACGCTAGATGGCCAATCAAGCTCGATCAGATCCACCGACACTGTACGACTCGTACGAGTATAGACAGTGTGGCGTACATAGACGAGACGACAGCGCCGATGAGCAACGCTCCAATGGTCTTGTCTACGGGAATTATTGCGGGCATGGCAAGCTAAATTGAAGATATCAGGGAGAGGAGTCGACAGAAACGAAGGGGGAAAAGCCAGCGTTGGCCAATTGTCGAACCCGTACCACCGCGGGTTGATAAATAGTACTTCATGGCACCTGCACCAAATGGAGGGCGATGATGGAAAAGAACCACCCCAAATTATAGAAACGTGGACAGCCTATGATACTGTATGGTCCTCGTGCGTTGCTTCGCTAGTGATTTTCCACGCTACAGTAATAGTAGTTGTTGAAACGGAATATCAGTATGAAAGACCTCCACGGACTTGCGCCCGGCAGCGCTTGGTGAAAGCATGATGATCACGAACCACTGATTCAGCCTGATCAGTGTTCAGATCTTCAGACTCCGAGTCATTCAAAGTATCTAGAAGGAGAGCGATTGATACTCAAGAAAAACGATGCCATCAGGAACGTATTCACCGTGTTTAAGTGACAGTGGCAATGATTTTCCACTTAATGATACCGTAGTAGCCGCAAGAGTAGCCGAGACAGCATCATGCTGCTAGTCGCTGTAGGAGGAACGTGACAAAAGATACCCTCGATAAAGCCTTTGTTCAAGCTTCTGAGACATCGATTTGGTCAATGTGACCTTTGATGTAATTGATGGCCGCCCATGCTCGCCGGGGATGGGTTGCTTCTTTTGCTTTGTCAGTGATCGGTTTGTCCGTGATCGTAATCCAAAAAATTCTCAGCGCAGCCAACTCGGACCTCTGGTCCGTTCAAAGTTCAGTGGTGTAGTGTTGTTAGTGTTGTCAGTGTGTTGTATTGTGCGAGCGAGTACTACATCTGACTACTCCTACAGATAGAGCTATACCATTTCCAAGTTATACGTACACCCGTTCATGTCCGATGTATACCCGAGCTCGCTTCTGCAGCGTATCCAGCGTCTCCTTATCTACCTCGCACCCAGCTAGCACCACCTCTAGCCCAGACCTCCCACTCAAAAATTCTACAAGCTCCGGGCCCACATTGTCCTGCACGAACTTACCCTGCCCCTCAGAACAGCCGGCGCCACCGCCGGTAACGCCATTGCCGTCCGGGCGAGAGGGGGCGGTAGAGTGGACGGAGAAATTGGCAACTATTACCCTCTGGAGGTGCGGGAGGATAGGGACCTCAGACGCAGAGAGCGTCTGGAGAACTGAAACACATGCAAATTGCCCACGGTACAGACGTAGGGTCTTTACAGATGTCACTGGCAGACAGGCAAGAAGTCTCTGCCACTGGCAGTTCCTTGTGACCCTCTCGATTAACGGGTACTTGCCTGTAGCAGTTAGAAATGTAGATCGCTTCTCCGGAGCGATGGTGAGGTCCTCGATACAGGCGACACGGTCGATAAATTTGAAGGAATTAAGGAAGCCGAGTATATAAGGAGGGTCGCCTTCATACCATTCGATGTGCAATAGAAATAATGCGTTCTCGCGCACTGCCCTGCTAGCACCTTCAGAGCACGTTCGGGACCACACCTTTAATGAACGGCAGTCTAAGCCGCCGATCTGCGTGGCCCGTAGGCCGCCATCGTTGGCCCCCAATGCAGAGTCTCCTGGGATGAATTCCTGCAGAGCCGTGAGTGTTGTGACCGATCGGTAGCAGGTCGAGTCCTCGTCCAGCTGCCAGAAGTAGTGTCTGCGCAGTGTGGGGGGGGCATCAATATGAGAGGAAAGGATCGCAAATAACTCCGGGTTATGATCGCGGAAGGAGAGGAGCGAGAGGTATGGTAGCTCAGCGGTCGGCAGTAGGTCCCATTCATCTTCCGATTCATGGTATGGTTCGTGAATGTTAACTATACACAGCACCTCGAGGCACCGCATTGCTTGTAGCGTGTCAAGAAACTCATACAACGAGACCCTTGAACTGGTCGTGAAGTGCGTGATGTCAGAAAGGAGCCAGAACGGCGCACGGATCCACGCAGATGATTTGAATGCCAGGCGGCGCAAGTGCGGGGCATCTCCGTAATGTAGGGCCACTGGGAGGTCGACGGGATTTCCCCGGTGGTCGAGCACCGTGAGGCTGAGCGAATCTAGTAGGGATGGACTACTGAGGTGGTTGAGGACATTGAGGACATTGTAAGGGATACCTGAAAGGCTGAGCATGCAAATCCTGGATGAGGAGAGCAGGGAGAGCAGCTCAGAAATGAGCATTCTTTGGGGGGGGTGGGAGTAAATGTTGATGATAATGCGCATGGGGAGCGAGGCAGAGCGATTCAGCATGGCCTGCGACCAAGAGATGGAGATGCACGGGAATATGATGGACGACCAGAGTTCGCGTTGGCCGAGTGCGGCTGAGCGCCAGTAGCGACAGACATGCGTTATCGCTATCCAATCTGGTCGACCGGAACAAATATCGTGTTCTTGAGCATGGAAAATTTCCTCCTCCACAATTAAAAGGAATATCTTGTGAAGAAGTTCAAGGGGAAGTTGGAGGTCTATTTGCCTACAAGAAAGATATTGTCAGAAAAACACATAGTAAAGACCCTAGAGTTGATGGCGCTTAACATACGTGGGCTGGAAAGCACTCTTCCAAAGCGAAGTGTCCAAGGTGACCTTCATGTATTCCGTGTCTCCTCGAGCCGACATCACCGCGATAAATGGAGGATGAAGGCGATTCTACAGGATCAAGCAAAGGATGCTTGTCAGGTCAATCGATTGGCCTCAACAAGGGCCACGATTCCTGCCCTATCAGGATGTCGTTTTCCTGCACGACTAACGTAACTTACCAGTGACCACTACAAAACGGTGCCTCACTACAGAACTGCGATGGGACAATGGCGACACCCTTTATGCCACGAAGCGGCGCCCACGTTTCAGTCTAAGGGAATCGATCATAGGCGCGCAGGATCACGAATCTGGCCAAGTTTCCCGAGCCTCCCATCTGTTTGGATTTCAGGTTGGATTTTCTCGCCGCACCTCATCATAATCATTCGACGCCTGCTCGTTTTCGATTTCACCTCCCGAAGAATACACTTCTCATTCCTAAAAAATGAAAAGCTAGTATTCTCAAGGTACACGTACACCTGTGTCCAATTTACCGTATACTCGAGCTCGCTTCTGTAATGCGTCCGGCACCGTCTCATCCACCTCGCACCCAACCAGCACCACGATGGACCGCTTATAGCCTCTACCAGCTCCAGGCCCACATTTCGCCTGCACAAATTAAAACTGCGTCTTAGCGCAGAAGAGCCAACATCATCGCCAGCCATGCCCACGCTGTTGGAGCACATGGGACGACAGAATTTACGGCGGAATTGATAACGATCACCCTCTGTGGGCATGGAAGGAGGCGTCACGGGGGTGTAGAGAGCGCCTGGAGGACAGAGACAAATGCGGGTCAGACCCAGGGTCTCTACAGATAACAGCCCGGCAAGCAGTTGCTACCATTTCTCTGTGATGATCAGCAGATCGGTTTCACGCATGCCATCGGCGCATGTACCTTGTCTCACGATCCCAGGAAACGGAAGGCGATCCAATGTGGGGCAGTGGAAGCGCGGAGAATCTCTGTCACGCAGAGCCTTCCATGCCGGGTAACCAGAGGCCGACTGGCTCAAGTAGGGACAAACTGCAGGGGCTGTTAAGGACTTCGAAGACATCGCAGGGGTGGCCTGAAGGCAGAGGGTGCAGATCATGCCAGTGAACGGGGAGAGACCCGGAGAGTAGTTCTGAGGCAGTGACCGCATCCATCAGTAGCGAGAGACATACGTTACTGCTATTCAGCCTGGCTGACCGTACGAATGACTGCATTTATGTGCATAGAGAATATCCACTAGGAATAGGAAGATCCTTTGAAGAGGCTCCAGAGGAAGCCGGATGGCTACGTGCCTGTACACTGAATGCTGAACATAAAAAAGGACTGCGAGTCGTAACTCAACATACTAGGTCCAAGTAATCTTCAGGCCTTCGGTCCTAACCGCGTCTCCTCGAGCCAAGATCACCTTGGCAAATTTGGGGGGAAAAAGAAATTGTTGGAGGAATCATTTTATAGGTCGAAGTCACTTGAAACCTGAGTGCACCAACGCCTTGCTGCTTACATCATTAGTGTAGCTTTGTGCCGTGAGTGTACAGTATTAAACCCGAGGCCGAGACATCAGCTCACGCCAGTTTACGGATCCTGGTGATCGTCAAAAAGTTATGCAAAGTACATGAAAAAAAAAACCGAATAAAAACAATTCGTTACAGTAAGTAGATAGACAAATGCGTGAAGCAAAAACAAGAAGAAAGAAAAAAGCACAGCACGGCAGCGTCCCCACATGCTAAAATGCCAAAAGAAAAGAAAAAGAAAATCGAAAGTGCCCACGAGCTCCCCACACTTCGCTATAGCTTCCCAAGCGTGCGCAATTGCTGCCGCAGTGTCCCGTTTTCCGTTTGCACAAGGTTGATCTCCTCGAGCAAAGCAAGCCGCTGCGCCTGCTCGCGCTCTGACACAGCCTTGACCGTACGCAGGTCCTCTTGCGCCGCCGCGGCATCCTCCGCAAGCTGCAGCGCACGCGAGGACAGCGTGGCGTTTGCCTCAGTGAGATGACGCAGCGTTTCTGCCTGTTCTGCGGCACTCTCCTCGACAGCAAGTTTCTCCGCATTGAGCTGGTCCATCTGCTCCTGTCTGCACAAACATCATCAGTACTTCCAGCGCTGAGCAGGAGAATAATAGGATGCGCGTACAACCCGTCCGAACGCGCGAGCTGCTCTTCGAGCGTGCGCACTTGCGCTGGTACGTCTCCAGCGCGGCATTACTGTCCTGCGCGAGTTTCTGCGCGCGCTCCGCGTTCTTCTTGAGCAAGTCGTGCGCTTGCGCGAAGCGTATAAGCCGCTCCATCAGTGCGCGGTCGTCCGCGATGAGCGACTGTACGCGTAGCGCGAACGCCTCGACGCTGAACGTGCCTGCGCCTTCGCCTACTGGCGAATGCGGCGATCCAGGTGTCCCGGTGCCCGAGTTCGGCGTCCGCCGCGGCACCGTTCCCGTTCCATTGGCGTTGGCGTTACCGCTGCTGCCGCTTCCAGGTGTATAGAGGCTCTTGAGTGCGCGCACGTCCATATCGCTTATCGATTGGCCGGGACTGCCTGGTGCACCCGCGCGCATACTGGGCGATGTTCGCCCGCTGCCGGCGCGGAATAATGGTCGCGTGGCGCCACTGAGCCGTGCGGCGCGGGCTTCTGGAGACGGGAGTGTCGCCCAGAGGGGCTGTAGGATCGCCACGAAGCCCGATGCGTCCTTCGCGAATGCGAGCGAAGAGCCCGGCCGCGGTTCCGCGGCGTGCGTTGAGGCGGGACGGCTGTTCTGCGTAGGGTGAACTTGTCAGCGGACGGAGGCACACTTGCACACTTACGGGAGAGCGGGCTCGTAGCGCTTGGATTTCCTCCTTTGCGGTCTCTAGCTCGTTCGACAACGCAGCGCGTTTCTCTACTTCCGCTGCGAGTAGGAGCTCGGCTTCTGCGTGCTCTGTGTTTGCTTCTCGAGGTGCCGCCGTAGAGCATCGATTAGCACGCCAAGACCCGACTCGCGCGAGAAGAGCGGAACGTCGAAGCGCTGCACGAGCGCGCGCAGCCCGTCCGCAGCAGCCGCGATCTGGTCCTTCGCCTGTGCAGCGAGCTCATCTCGCTCCTGCTCCCACCGCGCACGTTCACCCTCGATGCCACCCGCGCTCTGTGCCCAGCGCGCCTCCTCCCTCTCAAAGCGCGCCCGCTCCACCGCCCACGCCTCAGCCTCCACCTCCGCTTCGGTCCGCACGCGATCCGCCTCAGCCGACACATCCTCCAACTCCCGCTCCAGCGCCCTGACACGCTCCTCCAGCCGAACCGCAGCATCGCTCCCCTGCGCCGAAGACTCGACTTCCAGTTCTAGGAACGCCAGACGTCCTTCTAGCTCAGTAGCGCGTTTCCGTTCCCGCTCAAGCGCAGCGTGCTCCTGCTCCAGATCGAACTCCAGCGCTGCGCGTCTATCAGCTGCAGAGCGTGCGTCTTCAAGTTCGGCCTCAGCAGCTGCGAGCGCGTCTTCGAGCTCGGCTTCTCGTTCTCGTGTGCGGGCCTCGGACGCGTCCAATCGTGCTTGGAGCTCTTCGAGCCCTTTACGCTGTGCGCCGCGGGGTTGCTGCTTCGCGGGGACTACGGCGCCTTCGTGCCCTGCGAACAGATGTGCGCCGTCGAACTTCTGCGCTAGAGCCCCGGCGCCGCTTCCCGTAGATGCGGGGCTCAGCGGGCCATCGACGACGTTGTCCTGCTGCTCCTCGCCTGCCTGTGTACGTTCTGCGGCTGCGAGCGCGGCGGCTAGAACGCCCGCGCGGTGCTCGAGTAGTCGCCGACTGACGTTCGCAGCGCGTTCTTGGACACGCCAGAGCTCCGTCTGCGCGGCGTCTACTTTACGCTCGGCTGTCTCGAGAGCGGTCGTTGATTGGCGCGATATGCGCGTGGAGGATGAGGGGGCCGATGAGGAGGAGTTGAGTCGGGCGAGGTTCTGTGCTGCGTCGCGGATTTTGGTCTCTGTTGCGAGTTTTCTTTGGAGGGCCCCAACGCGCGAGGACAGTATTGTTTGCTCCTGTGGGTGGCGGAAGAGGTTAGGGTGCACTGCACGCACAGGGAGCAGTGGGGTTTCTCCAACATTGGATTGGAAATGGACACGGAACACGTACCTTCTTGAGTTCCTCGACTTCTTCCGCAGTCAGTATTTCATAGCCTCGGCTGTCCACCATCGCCTCGGACGACATTAAACTTAGTAACAGGGCATCGCGCGTGTTCACCACAGGCTGCACGCCGCCGTTCGTCGGTGGATGTGGGGGTAATTCTGGGGGTAGGTTTGGGGGCTCCTCCCATTCTGGAGGTGGTATTTTGCGACGTAGTGGGGGAGGAGTGCCGTAGGTGAAGAATTTGTCGATGAGAGCCCGGCAACGGGCGGTGGGGGTTTGCGATCTTTGCGGATGAAGAGTCCCCGGGTGGTGAAGCCAGCAGAGGGCGGCGGGGGTAGTTCTTTGGTCGGGCTCGGTGAGCGTGAGGTGCTCGCGCGGTCCTTGGTGGTGATAGCAGCCGTTGGGTTTCCCAGGAAGCGACGGACACCATTCATCCTGCCAACGGGCTAACTGGCAGCTGCAGTTGGACTGGACAGAGTGGTTCGGATCTTGTGTGCAACCCGCGGTTGCTGCGGCGGAATGGCAACGGCCCAACGAACGGAGAGAAGAAGAGAAAAAACGTAAAAGTACAGCGCAGGGACCACAGAGGCAGGGTATACGGAATCGAATCAATCGAACAGCTCTCAACCTCCATTCAAACATCGGAATCAATTGCTCTCGCCATTTTTAGGACAAAGGCGACGATACGCGCGCTGCTCAAATTTTTCTATTTTGTCTCTACCCTACTCTACCGTAAACCTTCACGCACCGCTCCTCGAACGCCTTGACCATCAACGTAGACACCTTTCCAAAGAACGCACCAGACACGGCGGCGTGCACGGGATTCGCAAATTCATACGAAAGGTCAAGCGAGAGGAGAGTCGGCCCGATGTCGTCTATACCTTCGCTCGCGGGACGCACCGGCGAGGCGAGGGTTCCGTCCACGTCTGTGCGAGTCCGATTCGGAGACGTCGAAGTCGCAGGCTGGAAACGCCACGTAGTCTCGAGCATCTTGAACAACGGGGTTGACGACACTGCGACTGCCTGCACGTCGGTGTCCCCAGCAAAGATGAAAATACCCAATAAACCCGTAAAGAAAAAAAGGTCAAGAAAAGTCGTTTTATATTTGTTGGGAGGAAGGAACGCACCCGGACGGAGTCGTTAGGCACACACGTCACGCGGCTCGTGTAGCGCTCAGTGAACGTGAGGAAGGCGACGGTGAGCTCAGCCTCCATCTGCAATGCGCCGTTTTGTGCATTCGACGAGGAGGTAGGGTCGACGGGGGTGAGTGGACGTAGAACGCGCGAGCGCGTGCAGAAGGGGACGAAGGAGGCATACGAGCCGACGTCAGATACGACCGCATACAGCTGCCGGCGCGTATACCTAAGCATCCGAACGGACATTGAGTTCACTGGGGTGAGGGCACAGGACTAAAAGAAAGGTTGCCAGCACGCACGTACGGGAGAACCTTGTGCTCGTGGTAGGTCTGGGGCTTCACGCCAGCGGGTTCCGCAAATAGGTAGGGCCACGAACTCAAGTCGGGGAGTCTGAAGAGGTACCTTCGTTGCGCATGGCGGGAAGACGCGTTGCAGATACTACGAGCTGCGGTGAGAGCCGCAGAGTGAATAATGTGCATGTACTAGTTCTAGTTCTAAGTTGCGCCTCGGTGACGAGGCAATCACATGATCTTAGCAGTTACGTTCTCAGGTCCCGTTGGGTCGTCTGAGCAAAAACATGACAGGCAAAAGAGACAATTCAAACGGCGCAAAACTTCAAGAACAGCGAGCTCGGCGCGCTCGTCTGCCCGGAAAAGGGGTTCCGGATAATCAAACGGCGGCGCAAGGGGGCGCAGGCCGAACGGAATGGGCGGACGCCCCAACGTGCGCATATGTAAGACGGCGACTCGCCATATGATCCTTACTTGATCTGTCCCGTTGATGCGGCACACAACTCAAATACGCCACGGTGGCTGGCAGATATGGAAGAAAAAAGGAGGGGGCATAATGATTTCCATGAATGCGAAGCAAGTCGAGCTAAGAAGGGCGTGGGCACTGAACCAACCCTCGCACACATCCCTAAGATCGAAAACGACGTGTCAGCATCGAGGCGTCGACGAGTAATGAGCCAATAACGCACCACTAAAGAGTCCATCAAGGCCTCCCAAGCCAAGAGCTCATCTGCGGCTGCCCGCATGCCACTTCTTGATAAGGCCGCTAGATGAGCTCGAAAAAGGGAAACCCTGCGCACGCACGGGGGGAAACCATTGGTGCGCGAAGGAGGCCTCGAAGAAATATGCCCACGTACCTCGCGCGAGACCGCCAAACGACCTTACAAGAAGCGGATGGAATGCGATCAAGCGAAGATGATCTCTCGCCCCTGAAGAGGAGTTGACCACAGCTAGAGGGAGCAGGCGTCAGCGCGACAGATGGGGGGAGAAGGAAAAGAGAGTGCACAAGCGAAGCACTCACAGGGTGAGTGAAAAGGCGATTGAGAGAAAAGAAAGTAAAAAGTCGGGTAGACTGATTAGCAGTAAGCACAAATGGGAACCCTTTTATACCTCTTTTCTCTCTCAGCGACGCCACTTGATGTGGGCAACAGATAGCGCGGTCCGCTGGCATCCGAGTCGCATAAGTGTGACCCTGATGTGGCGACGGACCCTAAGTTACCCTACCCTTGCACTGGCTACGCAGCGCAGCGCCTCTGCCCAGGGCTGGCGACTCGATTGAAATTAGCTGTCACAAGCCACGATTGAGTAAACGTACAGGGGACTAGATAGAAAAAGGGGACTAACTGCGAGGACGTGTCCATGAGAAATAAATCAAAGAGGGGAAGGCCCATCGAAGAAGCTGAACTGACCATGTCGACTCAGGAGGTGCCGAGAACACGTTAATTTCGGAGGAGATATGAGTGATTCTACGTTTGATCGTCCCGTTTTCGTATACGATATTTCTGCGGCCTTGTATGTGATGTGTGTATGTATGGGTGTATTTAGACGCACACACACGCACTTTGCATGTGTCAAGAAGCCCTCATCTGCCAGCCGCCGTCCTCTTCTACTTCCACGCAGTAGATCAGTAGGAAGACAACGAAACACGAAACGGATCTTTGTGCCACGTCCAAGAGGGTGACCCATGAAACGGGGGAACACACAGTAAGAATCACGCACGTGTAGGATTTTAGCTACGCTTCCCGCCGGCTACACAATCTAGGATCTCCGTGTTGCTCCCGCACAGTTGATTAGACTCGACGATACCGCCGGTCTAGAGTCGCGCGTCCATGTGTGGGCGATCAACGTCAAATTTTATCGAACCCTTTCAAGTTTGTGTTCCACTGGCACCCTCATTTGAAGAGGGGCGACACGAGACAGGACGTGGCAGTAAAAAACTGATAGAAATCAGAAATCTCGGACCGATCGCCCAGGTTAGGAGTAAGGCCACACACACGGAAACATGGATGACGGTTCTACCAGGGTCCAGGGGAGTGGAGAGAGTGCGCCCTTTGCCTTAAAAAAACTTTCCAGGGAAGCAGCCTTATCGGGTGTGTTGGGTGAAGGAGAACGCTAAGTCGCCGTGGCCATGTATGGCAGGCGTCTCGTCATTGACGTGGTTCAAGACTTAGTCTCTCCTGTTCTTTTTCTTCTCGCAACGTGCGGGAATCTAGCCACGCCCAGAGCTATTAGAACCGCCCACGCCGCGGTACGTATCTTAGGATAGCAGCTACTAGTAGGACGAGTGATAGGCTATTCCAATCTCAGCATAGCTTACTTACCCTTACAACGTGGCGTGTATGTCCAAGCTTTCCATGTACTTGATCATGCCGAAATCGCCTTTTTTTTTGATACGCAAGTTGCGTGGGCTTTACGAGGGTCCTTGGAGAGAGAGATTACCCGAGAATCAACCTTCCATCGGATACACATCCCACGGGCGCAAAGAAGGGGCACCTGTTTATAGATGAGCGATGTAGTGACCTCCCAGATATGGTGCCGATTGCACCCACCAAAAGCCTGACCGCTGGTGCGGTAGTCGAGGTACCCGCAACGGGCATCCGAAATGAAATAGCTGCTGAGAATGGGGTGAGAAAAGGGGGGTGCTCGGATCGTTTGGCTCTTTCTCTGGGAAGAGGGTTGGGTAGAAGCCTAGTTGATCTTCGTGCCATCGTGACATCGTGCGATTCTTTCTTTTTCACTTTTCACATCGACTTGCGCCTGCCCCGATCCGCATGTCCGACTGAGTACGAAGTGCGGAACAAGAAGTCTAAGCCATTAGGAGATTTTCTGCAAGAGCCGAGAGATAGGGTCCGTGAATACATATATGGGACTGCCTGCTTTAAAGCTTTAGGGACAGTGCGAAGGAAAGAAAATGCATACGGATACATTCGACCCGGAGAAGTAACGATTCTCTTCAGTCAAAGGTGAGGTTAAAAAAAAACGCTGCCCGTGCACGAAAAGAAACAAAGAAAACCTTATTTGGAAGGCCGTGCTGCACCCAGTGGCTCCGACATCCAGCGCGCAAAGAAAAATGCAGGCGCAATGTCCCCCCTTCCTGTATAAGCAGGAGAACAGAGGTGTTGGTTCCTAGGAAATTGCCGCTGTCGTAAAGATTGCCTAGTACCCGGGGAGAGTCAGAAGAACGTGACAAGAACAAAACGCTCCGACGCATGGGTCTCTGGCATGGCCTCACAATATCTGGTCTCACCACAACTTGTCCCGACCAGTAGTAAAGCAACTCGTGCACCGAGTTTGTTTGATAGCTTGGAACGTAATGTGTGGACTCCGTGGAGTGCGATGGTCTTGGCAATGGCTAATCACGGCTCTTGAGCTCAAGCCTCGGCGCGCCGCGCATCAATCAAACTATTCATGCGTTTTCACTAGTCCTGTAAAGTAAGATATGGCACACTCCTCACCTGTGGAATGCGCTTGAGGACAGTCCGAGAGTCGGATGTGATCATGTGGCCAAGATGCAGGGATGAGAGGGGTCAAGGTAAAATGGGAAGAATACAGCGAAATTCTTGGGCTTAATCCTAAGGGAGGAATTATAAAGCGAGTAGCAGTAAAAGACTCTCACACTCGCCAATGTTGTTCCTATGGCTATCGAGTCAAGGCATCGAATCTCCCGCGTCACGTGATTTAAGCATTTGGACTTTGTTTGCGCTCAGTTTGCGCTCAGCAATAAAGATCGGGGCAAGATCGGGGCATACTTACGAACGGCTACCTGATAATCAAAAAAGAAAAGAGAGGAGATAGTCAGGGGCGTCTTATACATCCATCAAACTGGGTGTGTTATTGTGCGACGTGAGTAGAGCAGCATCAGTGCGGCGATCCAGAGTTTTGGGGACACGGACGTGTACGAGGCTCACCGAACCACCTGGCAGCTCGAGTGGCAGTTGATAAGGGTGACAGGAGGGTGGCGTGAGTTTGACATAATCTTTCATCACAAGAAGCGCGACAGATTTTGAGTGAAAATCTCGGGCGAAAAATAGACAAGAACTGCCACAAGATAGGATAAGGATATTTCGCTGGCAAGAGTCGGGTGTAGTGGGGTATCGAGGGCTCCAGGAATAAAGTGAAGAAAGGAAGGAAGGAAGACAGTGTGACGACCGCGAGTCGTCCTTAAGTACGATCTTTTTGGAATGCATGCGGCGCGCCGAGAATGGACTCCGAACGGGCTCCGATCGTGGACGTGATATCATAGGATATCCATAAGGAAAACCCTGGACAACACTCGCGTATGCTCATTCAATTATAAACAGAGAAACGATAAGCGCACACGAGCGACTAGTACCAGATACATAAATTGAAGCGCTGTACAATAGTGTGTGCCGTCTTCGTAAGAGGGCGTGGTAGCCTAGGTCCCGTCCGCAGGATGCACGGGATTACCCCAGGGGTCGTCCTGGACCTCGCCCCACGTCGTGTCCTCCTCCACGACCGGCTCCTGGCCCTCCGTGCAATCCTTCGCAATCTAGTACAACAAGCACAAAAAGTCAACAACGGGAGCGCCGCACAGTGAGGGGCAACAGAACGCACATGGCCGTCCTTCTTGCACCGGTAGCACGTCTTGACAGGCGGCTTCGCGCCATTCATGTCCTCGGTGACGGTATACGGGGGAGCCAAACAGTCCCTGGGTGGGTTACGAATTCAAACTAATAATGCACAGACGGAGGGTGGGTTTTAGCGTACCGCGCCATGTGGTTCGGTCCGCCGCAGCGGTAACACTTGACGGGCGGGAGCGACGCCACGTTCAATCCACGGCCAGGCGGTGGCGCGCGCGTCGCAAAGCCACCGCCGGCACCTCCGTATTCGACCGAGTCGTTAGGACACACGCGCGCGATATGCCCAAAGTGGCCGCAGTTCTACAAGAACGTTTTATGCGTGCTGTGTGGGGCGAGAGACGGACGACGTACGTAGCATTTCTGGTTGGATCCTTGCAGGCGGAGTGTTGGGCATTCCGCTTGGATGTGTCCGATGCCGCCACATGAGTAGCATTGCTTGGCGGAGACGCTCCGCGGTTCGGGACATGCTGATGATTCGTGGCCTGGTTTGCGGCAGTTATAGCATAACCGCTCCTGTGACGTACAGTTCTCGGCAATATGGCCGACTGTCATACGGGAGCGGGATGAGGGGAGTGTGTGTGAGAAAGGGAGTGTCTGGGAGACGCACGATTACCGCATTTGAAGCAGCCCTTCCTGGAGACGTTGTACGCCATATATAAAAGAAAAGAAAAAAGAAGTGAGAAACTATATACAGTCCAGCGACTTCTTCTGCGATCGCTTCGGATGTTTGTCGTCCGTCCGTGTAAAACCTGTCCAAAATGGTAATTTTTATCGAAAGAAGGTGTGTGTTCGATGATAAGCGCCGCCATTAATGAAGAGTGGTGAAAAATCGGCCAAAAGAAACGGACCTCTGCTAATCGCCCTCGCAGCCCTCTGCCAACTGAGCCCTACTGCTGTCCTACTAGCGGTCCCTCCCTTCGTCGAGCGAGCGCCACAGTTTCACAGTGACGGGTTGGATTGGGTAAAAAAAAATGACACAAACCACGACAAACATGCGCTGGCGGCCCTCAAGTAAACATTTCCCGCGCCCTGCCAACAGTAAGTTACCCGCTGTATTATTGTACGCCGTATACCTGTACAAACAAACGTGCATCTACACCACATCCTCACATCCCAAGGCCCATCAACGAGCTCGTCAAGCGCTCCGCAACAGCCTCCGGCTCCTGCCTCGCCATCTCAACAACACTAAGCAAGCGCTTAATACCGATACTCAGCCTCCCATCGTCCGATCCCAGACCAGCCTCGCGGAGCATGTTAACGGCGCGGGCGCGATCGCGCGAGCTGCGGAATAGCTCGACAGCCTCTAGGACTTGATCGAGAGCATTGAGGTCGGCGATGGGCGGGACGCGTAATTCGGCGTCGAAGGAGGCGAGACCGACGTCTGTGAGCATTGGGCGGAGCGAGGATGTTGCGATGACGAGGAGACGGCGGTCCTAGGAGCGAGCGTGCAAATCAGATCAGATCAGGGCGCGTAATTCGGAGCACGTGTGCGTTACCTTTGGGGGACGTTTGGCCATGAGCACCATGAGAGCCTGCAGTACCGCATTGGAGAATCGCGGGCCGACAGGCGTCCAATCTGCGCGAAAAAAAAAACGTCAGCGGGCGGTGTTTCGTCCGGCATGCGGGTTTATGATGCGTACCTAAGAGACGCTCGATGTTGTCTACTACTACGACGCTCATTGGGCTCTTCGAGCTGTCTGCGAAGACTTTGGAGATCGCTTGCACTTTCTGGGACTCGGAGAAGCCGACCATGTTGTCTGGTGTGATCAGCTTGATGAATGGGAACTGGGACGCTTGTGCGATGGTTGCTGCGAGTGCGGTCTTGCCGGTCCCAGGTGGACCGTGAAGTAGGAGACTAACGAGAGGTGTGCGCGTTGATGTGCGCACCTGGTCAACGAAGAGCTTGCCTGAGCGCAGTAATTCCTATAATAATAATAATCAGAAACATGCGATGCGAGAAAGATCAAGGAGACGTACGTCAACGACGACGTCGTAGTGTATGATACCGTTCTGCACGACCTGCGCAAGCTCCTCCTCCGCAACACCGAACGCTGGATGTACTTCATCCAGCGCATTAGCAAAATCGCCCGCATTGACACGCAGATTCTCGACGTCGTCCGAGATGCCCGCCATAGTGCCGACCTTGACGTGTCGATTGAACGCAAAACTAGTCGCGCTCTTGACGAGACCGCCGATCTCCGCGCCGGAGAAGTTCTTCGTTAGCCTGGCGAGCTCCGTGAGGTCCACGTCGTGATCCATCACGCCGTTCGTGCGCATCTTGGACGTGTGGATGTTCAGGATCTGGTGCCGTCCGTGCTCGTCTGGAAGCGAGATCTCCATGAGCACCTCGAGACGTCCTGGACGGAGCAGCGCCTCGTCGATCATGTCTATTCGGTTGGTCATGCCGATGATGAGGATGTTGTTCAGCTGGTCCACGCCGTCCATCTTGGACAGAACTTGGTTGACAACCGTGTCCCCGACGCCAGTACCGCTGTTGCTTGACCCACGCTGCTTGAATATGGCGTCCAATTCGTCGAAAATGATGATGTGTAAACCACTCTCGTCTCCCTTTTCCTTGTACTGTACTATGCGTTAGCCGCTGCTGGCACGGGGCTGAGAAAAGGCGAGCATATACCTCCTTTTCGGCATCTTCGAACAGCTTGCGGATGTTCTCCTCGGACTGTCCAACGTATTTGTTCAGGATTTCGGGACCGTTGACGATCTTTGGCTCGCGCGCATTGAGCATTTTGCCAATCTGGCGCGCCATGAGCGTCTTCCCGGTTCCCGGAGGCCCATGCAGCAGTATACCTGCCGTACCGTAAGAAAGAATCACGACGCGTTAGGGCTGCAGCGCGTACCTTTGACATGCTGTATGCCGAGTTTCTCCACGAGTCCAGGAGGGAACACGCGCGACGCAAACGCACGTCTGAAAATTGCGCTAAACTCCTGATCGAGACCTCCAATACCCATATCCTCAAACTTGAAATTAGGCGCAATGACGGCATTCGGCGCGGCCTTTCTCGCACTCGACTTGATCCTGATCTTCGACTGCGCCTCTTTCATGAACGTCACGTCCGTCTTCTCCATCACGATGCCAGAGTCCGTCGGGCCGTCAGTGGCACTGGGGACGCCGCCTCCGCGACGCTGTTCCGCAGCGAGCTCGAGGACGCTGACGCTCTTGACGGTACAGCGGAGGTTCTGCCCGTGATATTCGAATACGAGGAGCTGTCCGACGGTGAATACGGCGCCGCCGAACCCGCGCACGAATGTATGGCCCATGTCGTCTGCGGAAAACTCCTTCCCGGGGTCGAGGTTCCGTTGTAGGAAGCCAACTTCTAGCGTGAGCGTCTCGAGGAACTGTGGTGAGGAAGGGTTCGGCGGTGCGGGAAGGGCTACGACGGTCACGGTGTCGCCTGCGGCGGATAGACCGATCCATTGGCGCTGTACTGCGCTTGCGCCTATCGCACCGGGAGGCAGACGCCGAGTATCGTCGTGTCTGGAGATGCGTTATGCTTCGCGCAGCGGTGAAGAACGGACGATACGTACTTCACGGTCAGTGGAAATTCGCCCTTGACTAGGACGTGCTCTCCGTCCTTGAAATCGGAAGGGTGTACAATGAGACGGTTGGTTAGGGCGAGGGCATCGCTCGGGCAAGGTTGTACAGCGAAGCTGTGCTGAGATTTAGTAAGAGTGAAGAAGGTCTGAGCATGACAACGTACACTCCTGCGCCTCCTCCTCCTGCGTGCGATGGGGGTCTACGCTGGTCAAACGATCGTTTTTCGTAGGCAGAAGGGTCTTCAAATCGAGGTGGTGCTGGTCGTGGCAGAGTTCTAGGTGGTAACGAAGACTGGGATCCATCCGGTAACCTCGAATACGGTGAAGGAGACGTGCGTTGTCCTGGTCCAGGGGATGCTCTATTGAAAAAACTCATGTGGGTGTTGTGGTCAGACGTGTCTTGTGAGTCTATGTACTGTATGAAGCCTGTATACGTACGCTGTGCTACTGTAGTGCTGTGCTTCGCTGCCGCCTTTTTATTACATAATACAGCCCATTACGCCAGACGAAGCCGAACCCGCGGATCGCTACCATGTCCACCTCACCACGACCGCCGTCACACTCACCCTTACCAAGCGAACCAGGTGGTGTATTTGATGATTATCCAGTTGATCGCAAGTCATGTCAACTTCTTGGCCCAACTGCACTTGTACGCTTCATCTTCCTCTCGACCGCTTTGATATAGAAACCCAACATCGCCTCTTTAGGTCGTGCAGGCCCTAATGGGTGTACTCGTCATTTCCTCCCTCCTCCTTAAAAGACAGAGAGAAAAGCCGAAGAGGCCTTGGCGTATATGGTGCGTCCGATGTCTTCTTTGCCGCTGCACGCAGGTACATCTCCTGTTGCAGGTTGTTCGACGTGTCCAAGCAGATAGTCGGTCAGATGTTCGTGCACGGCGTGAATGTGATCGTGTCGGATCTGGGCTCGACGCGCACTTCTGGGAACGCATGTGTGTATTACTTTCTTAATATCCTCCTTGATACCACCCTGGGTACGTTTCTATATCCCTGTCTCGCCATCGGATTCCTTATTCTGTTCCAGGTGTTTACGCTATTTATATTACCCTTTTCTTCCTGACGTGGTACTTCTCCGAGAAGTTAAAACTCAAAGGTCTCCAGTCAGGGCAATATGGCTCGCCACCCTCCCTCAACTATTGGGTCCGCCAATTAGCCATCTATGTCGTCTCCCTCACTTCTATGAAACTGTTCGTTATCGCGCTCGTCTCGTTTTGGGGTGGTTTATCGGACGTCGCGGCGTGGTTGCTAAGCTGGCTTGGCAATGGCGACACGATCCAGGTCATCTTGTGCGTTGACCGTGTCTCTCCGCGCGTCTTACTAATCCCAACATTCCGCAGCACGATGGGCCTCTTCCCAATCTTCATGAACATCATCCAATTCTGGGTCATCGACTCGATCATCAAAGTCGGTGGTGTCGGCGGCCTCGGCGTACCACCAGAAGAGCCCGACGAATCCGACAATGAACCGCTATTCGACTCTATCGACGGTCCGGAGGGAGATGAGGATGAGGAGGATGGCGGAGAGGAAGTCGTCGCCAAACGCGACGTTGAGGCACAGATACCGATACAACGCCTGCGCCACTCGAATGACTCCGCGTATACCTACCCTCCCAGCTTACCTGGCTCGCCGACGGGCACACCGGCGACTATCCGCCACACGAGCGTGTCGCCTCCACTCTCGCGCAGCCTCCCCCTCGTCCAACGTCGCCGTGCATCTCCCACGCCGTTGCTCCATCTGTCGACGCCTGCGCAAAGTCTACCTTCGAGAGCTAGTGAGAGTGCTGGTGCTCGGATGAAGGATGACTGGCATGCATGGGGTGGTGAGGAGGATTGGGCTGATCGTGATGGGGAGGGGGAGGACGACCTGATGGAGCGACGAGCAGGGGAGGGTTCATGATACACTCTATTACCTCATTTTGCTTAGGGATCAATCCATTCACACGCATTCGTTTATTTATTCCCACGGTTGTAAACAATGAGTCATGTGAACAATCACTTGACCTCTGGGGTGTCCTTAATCAGCCAATTTTTGAGGGCTATTGTGAGTCATCTGGGTTCTGGGGTGCCTGAGAAAGTTCTAGAAAAGTTTATGGGGTGCCCTTGACCAGCCAATAGCAGTGCTTGTTTGTGACTCATGTGAGAAATTTGAAATTGCACCAGGGTTGGTATAAAACAGCTACCTCTTCCCCCATCACCTCTTCATTCTCCTTGACCTTGAACCACCACCACCAAGGCTGAAACAAATAATTACAGTGGTTTTGTCAAGGGTTTGTCATAAGTAGAGTTTTTTTCAACATAACCAACTTATTGACCCTTCCCCAAGAGCTGTGGTCACAGTCAACAAACATTTTTTCCAACACCAACCAACAGGTTTTCACCATTTCACCAACAAGTAAGTTATTTTTTGAACCAGTGCAATGAAAGACACCATTGACTTTCTTTTTTTTCCACTAGAGACCAAGCAGAACAGAGCCCACAGGGCTTCCACATCTTGGCCATACCCAAAACCAGTCCTTCATTTGTCATCATCGCGCATGGATACCATAAACGGCGACAACTCCACCATGAACCAATCGGACACAACTAACTCGACCGACGAAACCCCCCCTACTTTCCGTTTGCGCCGAGGATTTGATGGATGGGGAGGCGGGAACAAGTATTTTCGTGTCGTCGGGAACGTGATCAAGATCAAGAAATCGGACGCGGAGAAGGACATCGTGCCCACGGAGCAAATGCGTCGCAAAATGTACGATCATTCGGGCAACTTCTCGCAGCACGTCCAGCAATACAAAACGGACCACGTCTACCAGCTCTGGATGAACAAAATCGGGCCGTATCTCGCTGATTGGGTGTTGGATAAGCGGAACGATCGTGCGTGGCTTTTTTTTTTTTCTCTTTGATCTTTGTTTTTTTTTTTTACTAACGCGACGCGTTCAATATTTACTCCAGCGACGGCACTTCAGCTTCCCTGGAAGCTTATCGGTTTCCCAGAGGGCTACACGCTCTGGGTACACCTGACGGGCGACCACGAGGACCCCGCCAACCCGCGTACCGACGCGTATCTGTACGGTTCCCCGCACAAGATCTTCCGCTCTCCGATGGAATTCGTCGAGCACGCCATATGGCTCATGAAAGGCGGTTCCGCCGGCGAGCAATGTCTCTGCAAATACTGTACTCCCGGCCAGAGCCAACGCGCCATCAACCGCCGACTTGATCGCGGCATCGGGGACGATGGGGAGGACGACGAAGACGGCAACAGCGATGGCAATGGGGCCCCACATGCCACTATTGCTGATATAAAAGCTATGCGTCATCCGATTTTCCAAGATAGGCCTGGCGCGGGCCGTGCTGCGGCTGCGCATGCTTCGGCTAGACGCCGAATGAGGTCTGAGCGTCCTTCGGGGTCGATTAGGGCGAAGGATTATCGGGTGGGCAATTCTGGTGGTGCGAGCGGTGCTGGAGGTGGCGCTGGAGGTACGGCTGTGTGAGAAGGCTGTACGGCGCAGCGGTGTATATCCTGGCGGATCCATTGCCCAGGCGGTACTAATACCAAACAAACACATCGTACGCCCTTAATTCGGGTTATCGATCCCTATGTCTTTCGCAATTGCTATCATGTCGATGTTTTCTTTTTTACCCGTTGTTTTAATATGTTTTTTACAAGTGGCTCAGAGGGGGTCGTGTCTTTCTATTCCCGAAAATCGTCGTAGCATTTTGTCAGTCGCTGAAATGATCAAATAATATCAGAATCGTTTTGTGATCCACCTGCACCGTAATTTACACGCGTCTAAAATTTCCATAAACAACAAAAAGTCATAAGTTTAGCCAAACATCACGACCCGAACGCCGGTCCCAACCCCATCCCATACGGATTCTGGGGTAATACCGGAATCGGCATGGGCATCATGACCGGCGACGACGACGGCACCATCGAGGACTGAAACTCCTGCAGCAATAATCTCAGCACGCAAATCAAAAGTGATAAGGAGAGAGGAGAAAACGCACGTCAACATGTGTACTAGGCAACCTGCTCGTATTCTGCCTCGCGCTCGGCGTCTGCCTCAACGCTCGAAAATCATTCGCCGTATACGTCCTCGTGAGACCCGTGACCGCGGGACTACGCAGGAGCGCCGTAGGCGGCGACACGGTCACCATATTGAGCACACCGCGTGCGTGCACGGGCGTAGTCGCGCGCTGTGGCGGTTGAGTATCCATGAGATCCACGTCCTGCATCTCGTCCTGCTGCTGCATCTGGACCTGCGAGCGGAATAGCGCGTCGAGCGCTAGACGCACAGGTGTGCCGGGCGCCGGGAGGTCCACGAGGGGACGCGGCACGGCGTCTTCCGCGTGCGGAGTTTGTAAGTGCATACGCACGTGTTCGAGCGCTTCGCGTCGGGGAGCAGGTAATGCGCTGACGAGCTCGTCGCAGAGCTGTGCGAATGTGTCGGTGGATATACCATGTAGAGCTGCGAGTTGAGGGAGGCCAGCGTGGGATTGTTCGACGAGCCATTCGAGGAGCGCGAGTACGCCTGGAGCTTCTGCCGTCATTGTTGAGGGTGATGAGGAGGCGGAGGCGGATATGACGATGAGCGTGTCGCCTAGTTCGCTCGAGAGTCTGTCTGGTTCAATAGTCCGTATAGGTACCTGTCGTAGCGCGGTAAGTGCGAGCGCGAGAGGCGTAGACGTAGGTGTAGAAGCTGGTAACGAAGCGTGCTGTACGGCACGTAAGAATACGAGTGCCAGCACGAAACACAGACTACGGTCAAGCGTGCCGGACTGCACGAGCGCCTGCGCGAGCTCGACTTGCTCATGCGACGCCGCGCGGTCGCAAGGAGGAGGTTCATAGCCGCCGCGAGCAAGCCTGCAGGCTCCGGCTCAGCACCGATGAACACAAGCAGACGCTGTGCAGTCGGCGCCGTCCCACGCACGAGGTCATGTAACAGACGAAGCGCCGAAACAGCCTGGTGCGCCTTGAGTGCACACAGTGCGGGCGTAGGGTCATGCGTGGAGTCACGAGCGGCGAGCACGCGCAGCGCGCTACCGAGTGCGCGGAGCTCCTCGAGCACGAGCCATTCTGCGAGGCCCAGCACGCCGCCGTCGAGTTCTGCAAGCCGGCGTACGAGGTGCGCACGTCCGTCTACGTCTAGCACGCGGAAGAACGTCGCTAGTTCTGGGAGAATGCGAGGTAATGCCCTTCGCGCGATGTCGGCGCCGGGGGCGTCGTGCTCGAGTGGTAGGACAAGGTCTACGAGGCTCAGAGCGTGCTGTGCGCGTCGTGCGGGGTCTTGCGATGCTGCGCTCGCGCCGGCGATGTCTGCACCACGTCGTAGTAGCGCGCGCAGGACGAGCTCGGGCTCGAGAGCACGTACGACGCCGACGCACGTCCCTCGCAGCTCTTGTGCCACGCGCGTGCTGTCCACGGAAGCTAGCATATCCGCCGCGTCTGCCGATGCAAAAAGGTCTGCAACGACGTTTATGAGGCCGTGTGACGCGCGTCCCGGGAGGGGATGTGTAGGTAAAAGGTGTGCAAGTACGCGCAAGAGCTCGTTGGCGGCGGCTAAAAGGTCTGCCAGTGAAGCGTGGGTGGATGGACTAGCGAGGGGTGGTGGAATGGTGAGTGAGAAATGCGCTTGAGCGTCGGCGGTGAGGAGCTCGAGCGCGGCGAGTAAGTGGAGAGGTAATCCGTGACTGTTCTGACCCCACAATGCGTTGAGGGTGGCCCATTCGCCTTCGTCAGAATCGCCGGTTGCGAGCTCGTGTGCGAGGACCACGGTAGCGATACGGAGCTTGAGGAGATCATCGGCGGGGACGGGCCGTGCAGGGGGGTGAGCGAGTTCATGGACCGAGGCCGTAAGCCCATCGTCAGCGAGACGCGCTAGGGCACGAAGGGTAGTACACTCTGCTCGTTGATCGCTGAAAACCCAGGTTGAAGTTGGAGAAGACACTTGACGAGGTGAGGAGACAAGAAGGCGTGCGGGTCGCGTGAGAGGTCGTATAGGATATGCTCGGATGAATTCCGGAGCGCGTCGGCGTGTCGTCGTCCATCATGCATTCAAGGCGGAAAATCATCTGGCGGAGGAGCAGGAGGAAGTTCAGGACCTGAGGCCATTGCGTCAATACTAAGCAGAATAGGACGAGATGAACGGCGCACCTCTCGATAGTGCGGGGCGCTCTGCCATACACGCATGATGCCAAATGCACGTGAGCGGCACAATTCGTTGGGCACACTGTCCGCCCACGCATACGCGGCAAGTACACACGCAACTCCAACCCAAGCACGGAGCTCAACGAGCTCCTCTGCCTCGGATATGCGTGTGACCAGGTCAGGATGTGTGACAAACGCGTGCAGAGCGACGCCGAAGACGGCTCGTCTCTACCAAGGTCGCGCAGGGCCATTCTCGCAGGCGCAAAAGGAGCATTGGGCTCCCAAATCGCAGCCAGAAGTTCGTCCCAGCTATGCAGACGGTCGATTACGCGTTGTGCTGCGCTCTTCACGTGAGGGTCTTGGCCTGGGCTGCACTTGAGAACCTCGAGTTCTTTAGGGAGGTCAGCTGCGGATAGTTTCTTGGCGATGTCGGGGTTTGCAGCTGCGACTAGGAGGTGCTCGAGCGTGTCCTCTTCCATGGAGGAAGAGTCGAAGATAGCTTGCATATCAATGCGGTCCTAAGAGGAGATCGAACTGAGCGTGTGAGGCACGGTGATAGATGAAACTCATACCATGAGGAGGCGAGCGAACTCGCGATGCTGGCTGGCTACGCGGAGAGGATGCCTGCTACTAGATAGGACTGGTTCTCACTCTACATCGTGTGTAGCCAACAGGCATGTATGACGACGCGTGCGTACCTTGGGACCGATCGCGTCCGCGACCCTGTCGGCGAAACGCTGCAACACATCAAGCGGGACATCATCTGCAACAGGTTGGCTCGTCAATTGATACACGTAGTCGAGGTCAAACTCCATCGGGTCTACTTCGAGATCCGGGTGGAGATATGGAAACTCGGGGAGATCCCAGTCGTCGTTGGCAGGTTTGAGGCAGAACATGAGGCGGATGACAAGGGGTAGAGGTGGTGCATCGGGGATGAGGGAGAGAAGGTTACGTGTTAGCGTCGATGGATCGTCCGAGTTGGCAGGGTCGAGGGGAGGTGACAATGGTATTGGGTTTAACGACGGAAGTGTACTGGGGACATAGGATGATGGAGCGGAGGGGAGCTCGGACGCGACGTCGCCGTATATGGCCATGGAGAGTTTCGTAAAGTTACCCTTGACTATCATGAGACGAGAAGCAAACTATGGACGTCATGGTTCAGATTGTCCTCGACAGTACCGAAGAGACTGACCTCGCCTCCCATGTCCACGGGGAACTCGGCAAAGCCTCCGGTATAAGCCAGAGAAGTGGGCACGAGGGCATTTGTGGCCTTTTGCTTCTGCTTGGAGTCGCTGTTGATGGGGTGAGCGTTGAAGTAAATGTCCAGGACAAAAGTCTCTGGCTCTGTCAACCTTTCGCGATCCTTAGTGACTGACCAATCGTAGCTTCGACAACTCACGAGACTATCTCTGGTTGTTCTGCAAATGGGAGCGCATCCTTTGGGAATATCCTGAGAGAGCGCACGCGTACAAGAGAGGAGAACCTGAGTGCAGCGAGATTAGACGGACCAGTTGGCTCAAGCGTGGACCAGTGAAGCAGCATCTTGCCAGTCACGTGGGGTAACTCCCTTGGTAGTCGCTTCCGGCGCCACAACAGAGAACAACAACACCATGGCTGGTCTCAATCCACCAAGCATCAAACTCCCTGGCCTCTCCCTACACCCGGACGCAAACGGTAGCAACAATGGAAACGGGAACGTAGGCCGTGCTCGCAGTCGCAGCGTCCTCAAAGTCGAACATGTAGACAGCTCAAACGAAGAGGCTCTCGACCAAGCAGCGTACGCCAACATCAATGCCGAGTGGGTCAACCGTAAAGGTGCGCAGTTCTGCCACTTGTCATCGTGCCTCACCGTCCTAACGCCGTCCAGGCGCATGGATGATCCACGTCGTGCTCATTGCAACCGGCAAACTCATCATCGACGCCATTCCCGGTATAACACAGAACATCTCCTGGACGGCCGTCAACCTAACGTACCTCGCCGTGCGTAGCTTTTTCCATAATTCCCTAAAATAAAATAATATTCCTGTTTTTTTTTTTGCTACAGTGCTCATACTTGATGTTCCATTGGGTGACGGGCATTCCGTTCGGAAGCTCGCTACACGGCGGTGCCTACGATGACCTGACCCTCTGGGAGCAGATCGATGGCGGTGCACAGAACACCCCTTCTCGCAAGTGGCTCTTTTCCGTTCCCGTCGGCCTGTGAGTCCCTCTCTTTGTCTTTGTCCGCAGCGATTGACTCACGCGACCCTGCCCCCGTGACCTGCTCCTCTGGCAAAAAGTTTTCTCCTCTCGACGCACTACACTAACTACAATCCGTGGCTCTTCGCGATCAACCTTTCTGCCCTTCTCTTTGCCCTCGTTCCCAAGTTGCCCATCGTACGTGTCACTCATCCGTGCTGACGCCGCCATTCATTCCGTGATTGTATACTACAGGCACATCGACAACGCTTGCGTATCCTCCCGGACGAAACCTCTGGCATTAGTACGCCCAAGAGCAACAACTCCGGCGCCAGCACCCCCACAGATTACTTCCCGCCCCCACCTGAGCTCCGTATAACAGACGCTCAGTTCCGATGATCCCGAAGCCGAAGCGAAGTGGAATGGGGGCCGAAGGGCGTTCTAGAATAGCCGAGATCTCTTACTAAGTAATGTCGCATTGTCTCAGAAGCATATGGTATCCCGTACATCCACGATTGGACTTTAAAGATACATAATACGTTAAGCTGTTCTTCTGTTTATCCTCTTTTCTAGATCTGTCTGTACGAACTCTATGCCGGTTTCTTCTTCCATACCTTTTTGGGGACTGTCTAAGTTCTTTTTAGTTTATAACGATTCTTTGAGTAAATCCTGATACTGCAGCAATCGCAACCTGTTGAGAAACCGAAGAGGGTCAGAGCCGAGCTGACTGGGAGCGAACGACCTGTGCTCACAGATTCCGCAGTAACATCAAAATCGTCACCTTGCCCACAGCAGGGATGTACAACGAGGCCTGTCCAACCAAAGATAACACGTACAATCGATGAGATATCGAACCCCCATAGTACCCCCGGAGAATTGAGATCACACGCACCTTCTCTCTTACGTCTGTCTCAAAGTTCTTGTCCGCTGCCACGTTAACGCACACGCATCCGTCTTTGAGCGCTGCCGTTGGCACCTTGTACGTCGCGCTGGGCACGGCAGATACCACGACGTCCGAGAGCGCAAGGCACCGTTCAAGGTCCATCTCAGGCGGTGCAGGACGCACCACGTGATGCGGGTGGTACGCCCGCCTCAAGGCACTGCCCGCCACCTCAGCCGAAGCGGGACGTTTATTGTACTCCTGTATTGAGTCGATGTCGACGGAGAAGACGCGTGCGCCATCGTTGGCGAGGAGCGCCGCCAGCGGGCGGCCCACCACTTCCGACCTTTTACGCAAGTTCAATTCAATTTGAGGGGATCGAGTCATGAGTGGGGGATTTACCGGTTGATGACGGTTATGGTGCGGCCGTAGGCGCGGTCGCCGTAGGGTAGCAGCGCGTTGTATACACCCACGCGCTCGAGAGCTTTCACGACGCCGAGGGGCGTGCATGGGAGGATCGACTTGACGGTTCCGGGTGGTGGGACGGCGTCTTTGTTTGGAGGTGCTGCGGCTGCGAGAGAAGGCGAGGAGGCGAGGAGGGACTTTGGCTCGAGGAAGCGGATACTGGATGCAGGTCAGAGCGAAGGGTAGGTGTGAGTGCAAGGAAGGCGGGGACGTAACTTGTGGTATAGGTTGTAGTGGAACTTATAGTTGAGGCCTTCGACGTCCTTGAAGGGTGAGACAATCTGCTGCAAGTAGTGGTCCTTTTGCATGCGTTAGATATGGTGACATCGGCAGGAAAAGGACACGATGCGTACCTGCTCTTTCCCGAAAATCGGGTAGTATACCTGGGGTTATATTTGTTTTTTTAAGATAAAATGAAGGATCGAGAGGGTGAGTCGCACCATGATCCCATCAACTGAATTATCCGCATTCGCCTCTATGATCGCCTCCTCAACGCCGTCGTCCTGGTCCACCTCACGCAACTCAAATGCGATACCGAGCGTCGTGCATTGCTTGCGCGTAAACTCAGCATAAGATCGGCTCGGTGCAGCGCTGGCGGTAGCAAGGATGCCAACAAGTTTGGGCGGCCCACGCTGGCGCCCCGGGGACGAGGGAGACAGGACATCAGCGAGGTTCGCCTTCACTTCGGCGAGGAAGGGCTCCGCGATGGTGTCTGCTTTGAGGAGGATGCCTTTGGGCGCAGGTGCGGGAGCAGGGTCTGCGTGCGTCTCTGCCATCGTCGTCGTCGTCGTTCGTCAAGTCAATAAAAATTTCAGTTTTCAGAGTTTTTTTGAGAGGGAGATAAAAAGATAAGATTTACGCGTGCTCGTGAAAAAGCCCTGCGGTTTGTGTAACCCAATGTGGAGGAAGCTAAGGTAGCCCTCGTTGTCTAATGGTCATGACGTCAGACTTCTATACAACGGGCATCTGGAGGTTCCGGGTTCGAGTCCCGGCGGGGGTATTGGGTAACCTTTTTGAGCAAAAGTACATCACCGATGGAATGGAAGGGAAGGTACGTCGTTTGTGCATTTCTGATTGAGATGCTTTTTGATGTGTGCGGAAAAGTTATTCACACTTTTCGATATTTCCTTCTCTCTCTTGTGTGCAGGCACCATGCCTATCTTAGTGCCACCCCGAAAAACGCCAAAGCGTTTTGCCGAGCAAGGGTGGCTTCGAACCAATACAGGTTCGTAGCACAATGATGACATCAGGATCTGTTCAGCCCTCACGATACTTTTTTTTTTCACTCCTTCAGGCTGTATCCGCGATGTTTATTGGAATGTGCCTCGAACCTTGCTCCGAAATGAATGTTACCGCTCTTGCTACCACCTCGGCAATATCTGGTATTCGAGGTCGGTAAGGACGTCGATAGCACGAGGGTTCGATTCAAATAGACGGGGGTTCGAGATCTCAACGTGGGTGCGTAGGTAGGCCAGAGCGGGAAGAGTCGTATCTTTCCTCTTTACCTTGCATCGCTTTATCTGATCGATCCGTCAAGCGATTACAGCGTCATCACCTTTGGTGCTTGCGCTGCTAGCCGTAGGGTTGGAGGACGAAAGGTGGACTCAAAGTACGACCAAAATAAATTGCGATTGGAATTGGATCCACAGTAAGTCCTCCAACAGCTCCTCTTTGGGCTCCCCCAGCGAATTTTCGACTGGTCTGAAGAACCAGAACTGTTTTTTTTTTGGCCAGCCCGCAACGCGCAGTAA
Organism: Lactarius quietus; assembly: GCA_015025155.1. Classification (NCBI taxonomy): domain Eukaryota; kingdom Fungi; phylum Basidiomycota; class Agaricomycetes; order Russulales; family Russulaceae; genus Lactarius; species Lactarius quietus. The sequence goes on along the minus strand of WITN01000094.1, from coordinate 73,652 downwards.
ATTTGCTTTGGGATCAGTGATAAGACCCATGTCTTCTGACTCGTCAGCTCGCTTCGAAGGGCCCCCGCCTGCCATCGCGACCTCGCTCAGCTCGGACACATAGATCTCATCCCCGGTCGAGGAGCACTTCGTGTTTCCGCCTCTCTATGAAAGCCGCGGCACTTTATTCACTACTAGCTACTGTGCTATGCACAGGAACCATAGCAGGTTCCTTTCTCTCTCGGCAACATACTGGCCCAACACAGAGAGCGAAGCAGTGACCTCAAAGGGCACTCACCATTGACAAGAGTGCCAATGTCGTACGTCAGGCTTTCATATATGTTTTATCTGAGTTTTTCCAAGGAATTTTAATTTCCTATCTGTGGGGAACCCGGAAAGGGGGAAGCTGGACGTTGAACGAACGTGAACGTTTGAGTTTGAACGAGTGTTTGAACGTTTGACATTGATTGTTCAACCCTTGCGATTCTAAAGTATCTGGCCACTCCAAGGACCACTCATTTAAGTGCCATGATTTCGATGAGAGAGTCCCCAGCCCCTAGCCTCCTACTCACTTTTGTGTTCTCGCTACAGCACTGGGTTGGTGAACACTTTCGGGGTACGCCCGCCTGTGCTAAAGCGTCTTCAGGTCGAATCTTCTAACTCGCCGTTAAGAATTCCACCTCTTATTTTCATCCCTTCGCTCAACGCACACTAGTACAAGAGTCCATGCACCATAATTTCGTGTCCCTCATGGCCACCCTCGTCCTCGTCGCCTCCATTGTCGCCCCTGCCTTCTATACCCCCCTTGGATACATTTTTGTTTCCCTCTTAATCTCGCGATATCGGCTGATTTGTTCGTAGCGCTCACGACGTCTTTCACATTGTTGCCCGCGATGTCATTCTACACCTGCGACGACGGCTGCACCCCTATCCCACAGGGATGCGAATCCGATTTCGGCGGCGGTTCAGGCGCCCATCCCGTTGGTGGAGGTGCCTAGTAGCAGACTAGTGTGACTAGGAGGACTGCTAGACTAGTGCTACTAGTCTATCTTTTATTTATGCTTGTGTTGCCAATTTCGGTGTTGTAAATCTAAATCAAATCCCAGTGGCTAAACTTCTGAAGACTTGAACTCTGACTACAAGCAGGCTCGAACCACCTGGCGCGTCGTATATTGCCGCTCCTACTGCCACTTCGGCAATATGTGGTACTCGAGGTCGGTAAGGACGTCGAGAATACGAGGGATCGATTTAAAATAGGTCCAGAAAAAGGGTGCGTCCAATTCGAGATCTCAACGTAGGTGTGTCGGTAAGCCAAAGGGGAAAGTGTTTTCCTTTCATACATCAACCTTACGAATAGCAGCCCAGAAGTCAAAGGTGATGACTCTGTAATCAATTAGCGGATCTACCAAATAGACTCACGCAGGGTAAAGAGGCGGTTCTCGAAAACCTCCCCCTATTAATTGCTGAACTTGAACATGAACATCAAACCAAGCGTCAAACACTGGCAGTTGAATGCGGATGCTCTAGCCGGTCGTTGCTACTCCTCTTCCTGTGGGTCATACGGGTGTATTGCTATAGTTTCTCCAGTCCCAAGCGGCTGAATATGTCTTGGTATATTATGTTACCCAATGCACCAGGTCACTGCGGCGGTTAGTCCTCGTTCAAGTCGTACTAGAGGTCACCCAGCAACGCAACATTTTAGGCGGGCTCATGTTAGATCGAATTGCCGTGCATCCGAGTCATTTCCAGTGGATGCACAAGGTCACTCGATATGCAGTTGGAAGCGATCCGCAGCATCGCGTCAAAGAAGATAAAGATAAAATCTCACCTCAGCGACTGGAAAACATATATAAGTGCCCTGTTTTTGATGTGAGAATCCCCAGCTCCGCTCACATTTCAGTTATCCTACATCACTGGTCTGTGAACACTTTCATAGCCCACCCACTCGTGCTAACAGCCAGTGAAGTTTGAATCTTCGTTGAACGTTGAACGTTCTCTCAGTCAATTATTCCCCTTCTAACCTCACACTAAAAACACCTCGATTCTGCAACGCAATGTACGTGTCCTTCAAGTTCGTAGCCACCCTTGTCCTCGTCGCCTCCGCTGTTCGCCCGGCCCTCTCTATGCCCCGCGGGTACGTTCTTGTTCCTTTTATTCTCGAAATATCGACTGATTTGTTCGTAACATTCCTAGCGGTATTGGTGGCCACGCGCCGGCTAAGGCTGCCCCACCCCGCACTGGCGGTGCGACTCCAGCGGCCCGGGGTCCAGCCCCGGCCGCGACTCCGCCCTAAATCTACTCGAAACGTCGGGAGGACTAGTGTGACTAGTGGGATTACGATACTAGTGCTAGTCGACTGGTTGTTATGCTAGTTTTCAGTGTTGGAGATGTGGGGCAAACCTAGTAGTTGATCTGCGCACACGGCACACCCGTTTCCACTTTAAGTCACTTTTTCCCTCTTCGCGGGGAAACTGTTTCGCACCTTGTGGCCCTGAGACTCCTAATGCCCTGATCAAGCCCTGATTGACATGCTGGGACTTATTCTTTGACCCGTGACCTATCGTTTTCTAGCACTTAAGAGTGTGATTGCAGTATCCGCCCGGACCTCAAGCTCAGACTACAGTATTTAACTGCAGTCTTGGTGTTGTGAATCCAGCGCCCTCATATATATGTATTGTCCCAATATTTGTCTCGATCGTGTTTGGACATAACTGGACTTCTTGATCTCTGACAGAAGTTGTACAAGCCCGAACTCGCTTGCACACCGTCCAAGGCCGCGACTCAGCCCGTGCTGATGTACGGGTGCTAGCCGTGGAACTGGAACACAGGCAACGAGGTAACAACTTGACAAAACCACAATTGGTCCGGAATGACAGCCGGTAGTGCGACAGTGCACTGTGACAGCTAGCCAAGTCCGCAAGGGTGCCGCTGCGCTGCGCTTCGAGTATGAGATGCCAAGAGACGCGTTCCACGTATTTGTGGGCTGTAAGTTACTTCTGTCCGGTGCAGTAACCACGGGTGCCGGAAAGGAGGATCCAGGGAGAAGAGCGAGGTCAGCAGGGTACCAAGCGCGTACCGTGATGCGCCGCCGCTCACAGGAAAGCGGAGGTATTTGTGTCCGCGCGGCTTGCGCGTGTATGCAGGCTCGTCGTGGAGGTACTTGCAGATTTCAACGCGTATATGTTCGGTGCGGCACGCTAGATGTTGTTTATCTTACCTGCGGTTCAGTCAAGCGAATCTGGAAGCGACGACGGGGCTCGTGCGCGGCGCAGACGGACCGGGACGGTACGATTTGATTTCGCTCGCGGTCGGCGCCACGGGCTTTGCATGAGCATTTGCCGAGCAAATCTAGCCGGGCTATGAATATACCAGATACCATGAGCCACAATACTGTAACTTGCTGACGCTCGGGGACCACTGCTAAGATTGGCTGCGCCCGTGGACATCGTGCTGAAGGAATCAGAAGGACCGTTGCGTGGAGACCGAATCGGCTCTTGCCAAAACTATCTCGCAACATTAGCGCTTTACAGTAGCAATATGTGGTATCCGAGGTTGGTAAGGACGTCGAGAATACGAGACTCTGAGAGATAGATTCAAAATAGAACAAGAAAGAGGGTGGTAGGCTAGAGGGGAACCGTGCCGCGCTCCAGCCGGCTGAGCACTAATACAGAGCGGACCTCTCCTTCCTCCAACTCTTCTCCTTCCCCTCTTCGGTTTATCCTCGCCTCTGTCACAGGAAACTTCGGCATCGCACTTCCCTCGTCATCGTGCGATTCGTATCTCGGTGGACCTGAGGGATATGATCGAGTTCGGTCCACTTCGTACCCAGGATTAGGAACGACGGTGAATTCGATGGGGGGCATGCACCAGTTCTACGTCGCTCCTACTGAGTGCACGGTCAGAAGGTGTAACTACTAGGCCTGCGTGCGCGTGCACCGTTCGCGTACAACTCCTTGATGGCGAACCATAGGTCCGGGCGCGTGGTGGCACTACGCTCGGTCGTCAGAGGTCACATCTATGAGCTATGGCCAGGTCTTAGTACCTTCAAGTTCACATCAAGCCGCACACACATTTGTTGGCCTGTTCTTGAGTCTATTTCTTTACATTGTTCCCCTACATTGCATTCTCTCTGGTGTCTTTGACTATCACACTGTTTGTTCATAGCACTGTCTGTATGATCGCTCAAGCGCTCATGACCGTATATTCCGCTTCGTTTCGTGCACTTACAGTACTGAAAAAGGGAAATAAAGTCAGAAATTGCTTCTTCGTTTGATCAGACGCCACTGCCATTGCAATGTACATCATGCTTCCATGCAGGTATCGTACCCACCTTGCTCTCTACCACCATCATGTCCTCAGAGAAGCGCACCAAGGCCGTCGACCTATCCCACCACCTCTCTGACTTTGCCCGCAGGTATGCACCGTCCCCTCTCAAGGACCTCCAAAAGTACTATGGCGTCAGGATTGTCCTTGCTGGCGGTGAGTCAACCCTCTTCTTCCACGCAACATCGCTCATAACTCCGACTCTGACACAGGTATGCCGAGCCCCGACTACTTTCCCTTTACGTCTATTTCTGCCAACGTCTTCCCTGCGGACGCGTTCCCGCTCACCGTTCCGCATGCCTCCTCTTCTTCCTCACCGTTCCGCTGGCTATGGCGCAATTTCGGTGGTGATGGTGGTCACAGGGACGATACGATACGCATAGAGGTGCCGCGGGAACCGCGTCCGGATGATGATGACGTCAACATCACTAGGGCGCTTCAGTACGCACCCGCGACGGGCCTCACACGTACACAGAAGTTCGTTCGCGAGTTTACGGAGCGCATACATGCGCCCGCTTACGAAAACTGGACCACACTCGTCCACACAGGTAACACGGACGGGTATGCGGTTCTCATCCTTGTAGCGTTCGGGGCTGATCGGCGTCGGTTGGGGATGGGATGGGTGGCGTTTTCCTCTAGTGCAGGTGGGACCGTATCGCCAGGATGCTACTGAACCCTGAGACACCCTCCTCGTCGAGGAGTGGACGTATTGCTCTGCGCTGGCGACTGCCCGTCCCATTGACCTGCCCTGGCAAGCCGTCCCCATGGACAGCCAAGGCATGCGTGCAGACGCTCTAAGAGAGATCCTAGCTGGGTGGGACGTCGAGAAGGATGGACGAAGGTACATACCCTCCTGTATTGCTGGCTCCATGTTAAACATCTTGTCGATTCCAAGGCCACGGGTGCTCTACATCGTGCCAGTGGGACAGAATCCATGCGGGACAGTATGTGTAGCCGTTCAATTTTATTTTTTGATCTTATGCTGGCACCAGATGATGGGATTCGAACGCAAAAGGGCCATCTACGACATCTGCGTCGAATACGGTGCGCTCGATAGTAACGGTCGCTGTCCTTCACTGAGGCTGGTGATAAGACATCATCATTGCCGAAGACGACCCGTACTACTTCCTCCAGTTCTGCGAGTTTGTGCCAAAGTCTCTGCGTGAGACGACCGAGCGTGAATCACCTGAGAGAGACGAGGTCTCGCATTTCATCGATAGCCTCGTACCTAGCTTCCTCAGAATCGACATGCAGGGACGAGTCATTCGTATGGACACATTCTCTAAGGTATGTCTGGCTTCTTAACGTCAACCTATTCGCTACCTACTACGTACTCTAGACAATCGCGCCTGGAGTGCGGTTTGGATGGTTTACTTGCAGCCCGCTGTTCGCAGAACGACTAGAACGCTTCGGCGAGATGTCGACGCAGAACCCATGTGGATTTAGCCAGGCGCTCGTGATGGCGCTACTGACGCAGTGGACGTTTGATGGGTATATTCGCTGGCTGCGTGGCTTATGCACGCAGTACAAGCACCACCGTGACCTTTTCGTTGATTGTTTCGCGGAGGAATTTGAGTTGCTCCCAGCTCCCGGTGACGACCCGGCGTTGCTGTGCGCGTACCCACGCGAGAGCATTGGCAGTGGCTCACTGGATGAGAAGGCGAGGAGTATGCGACCATTACTGTCGTTCGTGCCACCGTCCTCAGGCATGTTCGTATGGGTGACGTTGTACTTTGGGGACGTACCAGACAGGTTGGACGAAAGCGATGGCTCAGTGCTGACGCCAGAGTATCAGTTTTGGCGGCGACTCGCTGAGGCGGACGTCCTGGTCGCCCCCGGATGGATCTTTGCGCCAGAAACGCACAGGTTGCACGGCCATGCGCCACCTTCAGAGGCGGGCCGGCAAATTGGGCACATGCGGCTGAGCTACTCATCGACGGATGTGAGTGTTATTGCTTTTAATTATGCTGGCATTGTGGGTTGATAGGTTGACCCAGATGGAAGCGGCATGCCAGGGCGTTAAGATTTTCGCACAGACGCTCAAAGAATTCTGTCACGTTTAGAGTTTATTGATCAGGGCGTAATGGAATGGATGGATTTGCGGCGGCCCCTACACAAGGCATGCCCATCTTCTCTGAATGATTTCGTGATTTCGTGTCATTTGCCATAGGGATGAGGGTAAGAACGGGGTTTCATCGTCAAGCCCCAGTGGTGTTGCCAGAAGTTTCTGTAGTCAATTGATGGGCAGAGGCCGCCCTAGCGCTTAGGAAAGGGGGGCTTGCTATACAGTAAGTTACGGGTGAGGTCCAGGTCGCCGGTAAAGCTTACGTGCTAATTGGGTGCTGCGACCTCGTGCACCCACCTATAGCAGATAGGAGATTGAACAGGAGCCACGCCTGCGTCTCAACGGCAGTAGCACCTAGAAATGGGCGACTACCGTGACAGCAAAATGAGAGTGGTGGCGATGTGATGTTTGGTCGAGAGCGAGGCCGACCCCTAAGCGAACGGGCCGGATATTTCCTATTCTAGGCTTTTCTTCGGACCGAAAGTCCAAACTTGGGAATCCCTGACGGCCACGCCACTAACTGAGTGCTGGGACTGCGGCACAAGGGCAGCAGCTTGACCGCCTTTGCTCCCCATTTGTTCACATGCCCATTGCCCCAACCCTGCCACCCACCCAACATCACCCTCCTCGGGCGCTCATAAAATGTAAAATCTAACTCTCGTGCCCAACGCCGCGTTCCTCCCCCTATCCTTGCCTCCCCCGTCCTCTCCCACTCTCTCTGTCCTGTTCGTCTGACGCTGAAATGTCTCCCGTGCGCACATTCCGCCCCCCTCTGCGCCCCCCAGCTACCTCTCACCTGCAGTAGGTAAACACACGAACAAGCCGCGCGGAGTGTATGGCGCTCGCCAAGCTCGCAGAGCAGGCCGAACGGTGGGACGGTACGTTGTATTTTTCGCACATTCCTCGGTTCCTTGCGTATCGTCCCTCTCGTTTTCCCTCCTGTTTGTCTTGGTCACACGATCGCTTAACGGAGGCGGACACTGCGCTATGTCAAAGACGTCATCAAGCAGCTCAAATCAGTCATCTCGTACTCGGACGCGCGCCTGACGATGGAAGAGCGCAACCTACTGTCAATTGCGTACAAGCACGTCACGGGCACGCTCCGCACGAGCTGGCGCACCGTCGAGGGCATCGAGAAACAAGAGGCTGCTAGCGGTTCGGCCTTGCCGCGCGAGCTTGCGCTCATTCGCCGCCAGCGCGAGAAGATCGAGCTCGAGCTCGCAGATGCGTGCCAGGACCTGCTTGACTTGCTCGACCGGCACCTCGTCCCCGCAGCCGAGGCGGGCGAGGAGCGCGTCTTTTACCATAAGATGCACGTGTCTCTCCACCCATTCCGTCTTGAAATAACCTTTCTTTTTCCACAGGCAGGGTGACTACCACCGGTACCTCGCGGAATTCGCACGTCGGCAGCAGCGCGAACGGTCTGCGCAGCTTGCGCTCGAGGCTTACAAGGAGTCGTACAAGCATGCGTTTGGCACGCTCCCGCCGTGGCATCCCACCCGCCTCGGCGTCGCACTCAACTTCTCCGTCTTCTTCCACGACGTGCGCGGTAGCCCCGATCGCGCGTGCCACCTTGCCAAGCATGCGTTCGACGAGGCCGTCGCGGCTATGCATGCCACGCCGGAGCACACGTTCCGGGACTCGCTTATGATTCTCCACTTGCTGCGGGACGACATTATATTGTGGTCGGCGGAAATGCAGCCGGATGGTATGTGTGTGGCCATTGATTTGATGGTTGCCGTCCTTACGAGAGACTATCGTTTCGTAGAAGCGCGGGTGGAGCCGACGACTGATAAGATGTGATACACGATGTCTATGATTCTTCGTTGATTTTTCGCAAATAATGTAGCTTTCTGTACTGTACTAACCCCATTTCTCTGATCCTGTGTAGCACTGACGGAATTTTTACTTGATTGGTCATCCTTCTGTTGTGATCACGTTTGCTAGAAAGAAGTGCGACTACAAGCTTCTAGGCGGCAGGAAGGACGTGAGATTCCAGTATCATGCAGCACCAAGGAATAAAAATCGCTCCGCTGTTTCCACGACTACTTAATACGTGGTACTTACCGATGCTGCGATGCATGGTTGCGCTTCCTTACAATGGTCATTCTTATTCTTTTCACCATATCTTATTGAAGGAAGGAGTAACTCGCTGAAGGTGTGCCAGTGGGACAACCGTGCTTACGTATAATACGCGCTTGACAGTCCATGTCATCGGCCCTCACGCTAGCAACTTTGCCTCCAACTCATTGCATACTGTACCCCCATTGCCTCACCGCCCAGTTTCTTTATAGATTCGTGGACTAGTCAACTAGGTGTTGATCAATAGTAAGTTGCGTTATTCGTACTTGAAAACGATTTCCCTTTACGACAACAGTTCGAGTCGTGGCAAGTACTCTGATAATTCGATTTCAGATCCTTCGCCTATCCCTGTGGGGGTAACTTGGTTTTTTGCCTCCCCATTTATCGCGGCGATGATGGCTCGAAGAGACACGGTCAGGACGGACAACATGAAGGTTACTTTGGACACCTCGCTATGGGGGGAGGATTCGACGTCATCGTATGTTGAGTTTTATCGACGTGCCAGTGTTCACGTTCTGTTCTGACAATGTATGCTGCGTGCAGCTACGCAGCCCCCCAGCTTCCTCTTGAGCTACTTCAAAATGTCTTTCTCTTCTTGGTGGAGCCACCCTCTGTACAAGCCTCCGTACATGTATTAAGTGATCCGAAAGGTGAACCAATCTTGACCGGTCGACCAATCTGGATAGCGATAACGTATGTCTGTCGATATTGGCGCTCAGCCGCACTCAGCCTACGCGAACTCTGGTCGTCCATCACCTCGGACCTCTCTATCTCTTGGTCGCGAGCTATGATTGAACGCTCTTCCCGGCTTCCAATGCATATCGATATCGTCGTTGATCACATGGTCACTGGCAGCGAGCACGGGCTCAAATTACCCGCTGCCCCAGAGCCACTCCCCTCATCCCGGATCCGCACCCTCAGCCTTGCAGGCTCCCCCAGCGACGTCTTCAAAGTCCTCAACGACCTCTGCAGTCCGTCCCCACTAGAGTCACTCAGCCTCACGTTGATCCACATTGCATATCCCATCGACCTCCCAAAGTCATTGTATGGCGGAGAAGCGCCACACTTGCGCCGCCTGACGATCTGCTCAAACCGATCTGTTCACGCGTCACTGTTGTTCCTCGCTGGCATCACACACTTCACGCACAGCATATAATACGTCTCGCTGGCTAGCCTTTTTGGTATGCTGGATGCGATGCCGCAGCTCGAAGCGTTGTGCATCCAGAGAACTATCAGTAATCGGAATTTAATGGTCATCTCTGACATTCCATCCTTGCCCACGCCAACAATACCACGCCTCTCCCTCCTCTCCATCCGCGACTGCCAGCCATTGACCTCCCTGAGCCTCTCCTCATATATCAAGGCACCCCCTACACTTCGCAGACACTTCTTCTGGAAGGACGAATTCAGGGAGTGGCCCAATTGGACCGGGACGCTCAAAGCTCTGCAGCCCTTTATCCCTGGGGATTCTAAACTTGGCGCCAACGATGGTGGCCTGCGGATCGCACAGATCTGCGGGCACGAGTGCGGCTCGTTTGAGATGTGGTCTCGGACTTACTCTGAAAGTGCCAGCACAGCGGCGCGCGAGGATGCGCTTTTGCTATTGCATGTCGAATGGTTCTCGAAATCGAACGGCCCTTTCAACACCGGCTTTTCCAATGTGCCATTGCTTTTCACCGTCCCAGCGTATATAGAGGACCTCACGATTACACTGGAGACTATAACCGGAGGTGGTGGCACCGCCAGCATGAGCGAAACGGAAGCGCTGATCCCTGTAGAGCGATGGACGAAACTGCTGACCAACAAGCCCTTTGTCAGGACCCTGCGTCTGCTTCGTGGTTGCTATGGATGTGTCTCGGTCCTCCGTGCGCTCTCTGCGTCTGAGGACACGATCCTCCCCCACCTACAGAGGGTAATTATTGTCAATTTCGCCATTTTTTCTGCGCACCCGGATGGCAGTGAGGCTAGCGCTGGCTGGTCTGTGATCCGTAGCAAGTTTGTGCAGGCAAACGTGGGTGCGGAACTGATGGAAGTTGTAAGAGGTCGGTCTGGGCTGGAGGTAGTCTTGGCTGGGTGTGAGGTGGATGACGAGACACTAGATGCATTGCGCGAGCGAGCTCGGGTATACGTCATGCATGAGCGGGTGTACCTGTAAGATGAGGTTCCTACTGGTGTCTGTCCTTCGTGATTTTTACATGTCCCTCAATACAAATGGGTGGAGAGCTGACGCGCTCGAGGCGTACAAGGCGTCATGCGAGCATGAGTTTGGAACCGTGACGCTCCCGCCGTGGCATACGACCCGGCCTGCCTCGCAGCCTCGGCGTCGCGCTCAACTTTTCCGTCTTCTTCCACGAGCGCGCGTGCCGCCAAGTTTCCACTGCAAGCACGCGTTCGACGAGGCCGTCACAGACAAGCATGCCACTACGGTGCATGCATTTCACGACTCGGTCATTATTCTCCACTTTCTGCGTGAGTCAGCGTGACGACATTATCATGTTGTCGGCGGAGATGCAGCCGGATGGTCAGGTTGCGCCCATTCTCTTTTCGTCTCGTCGTCCTGGTTACTTGTTCTTACGAGAACTTATCATTATCGTAGAAGCTCGAGTGGAGCCGATGACCGACATGATGTGATCGATTCAGTAGTAACGTACCATGTCTATTGATTTGCCGTAAATCATGGAGCTTTCTGTACTTTTCTTCCCCCTGCCACTTTAGTTCTGCTCCTGTGTGGCACCGACGGAATTTGTACTGGATTGTCCATCCCTCTGCCGTGCTTTAGGTGGTCATCTGTTTATCGATGCGCGTACTGTAATCGGCTGCGTACGGTCGCAAAACCTCAAGCTGCAGTTTTCAAGGAAGGAGGACAACCGAGCTTACGTACACGCAGACAGGATCAACTCATGAGGACACCACGATGTTGGCGGCCTTAAGCAACTTTGGCTCCGACTCATTGCATACTGTGCCCCCATTGTCCCACGGCCTGCATAGTGGGCATAGTGAGGCATCGCTTGTGGACCCAGACTCAACTAGGTGTTAGTTACTGGCAAGGTGTGTTAGCACAAGAAAACCATCTCCCTATATGATAAGAATTCGATTTCAGATCCTTCGCCTATCCCTGTGGGACCAATTTATTGGTTTTGTTACCCCCCCCCCCAATTTTCGCGGCGATGATGGCTCGAGGAGACATGGCCAGGACAGACAACATGAAGGTCAACTTGGACACCTCACTCTGGGGGAACGCTTCGTCGTCGTCGTATGTCGTGTCTTATCGATGTACCACTTTGTTTACGTTCTGTCCTGACAATATGCTGCGTTCAGCCACGCAGCCCCCCAGCTTCCCCCAGAGCTTCTTCAAAAGGTATTTCTTCTCTTGGTAGAGCCCGGCTTAAAGGAAACCTATGCACGAGAATCAAGTTTTCCGCCGAGTTTACAACCCTGGATAGGGATAACACACGTCTGTCGATACTGGCGCTCAACCGCAATCAGCCTACGCGAACTCTGGTCCTCCATCACCTCGGACCTCTCTATATCTTGGTTGCGAGCTATGATCGAGCGCTCTGCCCCGCTTCCAATGCGTATCAATATCCTCATTAGTCACATGGTCAGTAGCAGAGAGTACGGGCTCACACCATTCGCTGCCCCGGTGCCACTCCCCGCATCCCGGATCCGCACCCTCAGCCTTGCAGGCGCACCCAGCGACGTCCTCAACATTCTCAACCGCCTCAGCAGTCCGTCCCCACTTGAATCACTCAGCCTCACGTTGATCAGCACTGGACATCCCATCGACCTCCCAAAGTCGTTGTATGGCGGGGATGCACCGCACTTGCGCCGCCTGACGGTCTGCTCAAGGGGGTCTATTCACGCACCGCTCTGGCTCCTCGCCGGCATCACACATTTCACGCACAACCTGTGCGCCTCGCTGGATGACCTTGTTCGAATGCTGGAAGCGATGCCACAGCTCGAAGAGTTGTGCATCGGGAGAATTTTCGGCCATTCGGATGAAACAGACCCACATAAGAGTTTACCGCCGCGTTGCGCTACAACACTACCACACCTCTCGCTCCTCTCTATCCGCGACCGCATCCCACAGAGCTTCTTGATCCTCTCCTCATGTATCGACGGACCCCCTACACTACGCAGACACTTCTTCTGGAAGGATGAATCCGGGATGTGGCCCTTATGGGACTGGACGCTTGAAGCCCTACAGCCCTTCGTCCCTGTGGATTCCGCACTTTGCACCAACGATGGTGGCCTGCGTATCGCACAGATCTGCGGACACGAGTGCAACTCTTTCGAGGTGTGGTCCAGGACGTACTCTGAGCGTGCCAGCACAACAGCGCGCGAGGACGCGCTGTTTCTGCTGCATGTCGAATGGCCATACAGAGATCCTGACGACTCCAGCTTCCCCAATCCGTCATTGTTTTTCTCCAGCGCGGCTCATATTGAGGACCTCACAATCGCTCCGGAGCCTGGGATCGAAGGCGGTGGCACCACCTGCGAGAGCGAAACCGACTCGTTGGTCCTTGTAGAGCGATGGACGGAACTGTTGACTGACCTGCCTTCTGCCAAGACCTTGCGTCTGCATCGTGGTAGCTACGGGTGTATCTTGGTCCTCCGTGCGCTCTCTGCGTCTAAGGACCCGATCCTCCCCCACCTTCAGAGGGTAGTTGTTGTCAATTCCACCGTCTATTCTGCAGCCCCAACGCATCCGGATGGCGTAAGCGAGGCTGGCTCTGGCTGTTCTGTGGCCAGTCCCATATTCGTGCAGGCGAATGTGGGCACGGAGCTGATGGAAGCTATGAGAGGTCGGTCTGGGCTGGATGTGGTGCTAGCTGGGTGCGAGGTCGACAAGGAGACGCTGGATGCATTGCGGAAGCGAGCTCGGGTGAACATCGGGCATGAACGGGCGTACTTGTAAGATGGGGTTCTTACTGATGTTTGTACTTTGTGATCCTTACATGTCCCTCAATACAAATGGGAGGAGAGCTGACGTGCTTGAGCCGTACTACACGGCGTCGTACAAGCATGCTTTTGGCATGCTCCCGTCGTGGCACTCTACCCGACCCGCCTGCTCAAATTCTTCTTTTTTTTGGAAGGCACTTATATTTCCTCACGATTTTGGATCCAGTGTGGTGGCAGATCCGAGAATTTGGCAAGGGGGTCTTCCCAGGTGGCTTCGATGAGCCTGGTACTCCTTATCGCGTTTGATTTTAGTTGCGACGATTTTGTCTTCCGTCAATCTCCGGTTGATCGCCTTGTACCAGCGCGCTTCGGTTTCGGTGGTCGAGCGGGCTTTTTCTTGGATGACCCTCTCGCATCTCAGTACCCATATTACAGTAGGTGAGCGGCTTCCGATATCAGGATTTGTAGTAGCCTGGTTGCCCCTATTCCTTTCATGTTTATTCTTCTCTGTTGCTCCGGTCTTCCGGCATCCGACGTTTACGAGTGGCATTGCTACTAAGTTTCCGCAGCCTAGGATGATGCCCATTGAGGTGGCCGGCCACCGATATCGTTCATAGTTCCACAGTCCCTTTGCCAGCCTCCAGACAGTGTTCGTCGTTACCAGGGTGCAGCCGATGAGGATATGGTCCATTGATTTGGTGGCGTTGCAGCCTCTGCAGACTCCGCGTTGCTCGAAATTTTGGATTCGGAACCATACCTCCCCGACCATTGGGGTGTTGCGTATCGCCTTGAAGAGGAATTGTTGAACTCTTGTTCGGATGGTGCGCCTGCTCAAGTTCTTCGTCTTCTTCCATGATGTGCGCGGTAACCCCGATCCGCGTCGCGCCTGCCACCTTGCTAAGCGTTGACTAGACCGTCGCTCCCAACATGCCACGCCGGAGTACACATTTAGCGACTCGCTTATGATCCTCCACTTTCTGCGTGACGACATTGTATTGTTGTCAGAGGAGATGCAGCCGGATGGTATGTGCGTGCCCATTCGCTTTTCGCCTCGTCATGGTTGCTTGTTCTTCAAGTTACGAGAACTTGTCATTGTCGTAGAAGCACGAGCGGAGCCGATGACCGACATGATGTGATTGATCCGGCAAACTAACTTTTCTATGATTTTTCGTGAATCATGTAGCCTTTTGTACTTTACTTCCCCCTGCCATTTTTTCTTCTGCTCTGATCATGTGTGGCACCGACGGAATTTTTGCTTGATCGTACTTTAGGTGGTCATTTTTTTATCGATGCGTGTGCTGTAATCGGTCGCTATCGGTCCCAAACTTCAAGGCCTCAACCAGGCCTCAACCTCAAGCTGTCAAGGAAAGAGGATAACCGAGCTTACGTACGCATTGACAGCATCGCATATAAGGCACAACGTCCAACTCGGCTGCCTTAACTTAGCAGCGTTGACTCTTGACTAGCTTGACTCAGTGTACATCATACTGTACTGTACTATCCCATTGCTTCCCACCGCCCAATTCCCGTATAGTGAGTCATCGCTTTGTGGACTCAGTCAACTAGATGTTGATTACGGTTACTGTAACTTGCCTTAGTAGTCTGAAATTCTGACTCATACAATAACACGGTATTTACATACTTCTGCAATCGCGGCTAGTAGTAGTTTGACAACTACTACTTTCAGAACCTGCATCCATTTCCTGATACTCGTGGGAACAATTTCTCTTGTTTTTCCCCCCATTTATTGTGGCGATGTTGGCTCGAGGAGATACGACTCAGATGGACGACTCGAAGATTACTTTGAGCACATCGCTATGGAGGAATGCTTCGTCGCCATCGTACGTTAAGTTTCATAAACTCGGAGTGTTTATGTTATGTTCTGACCATATGCTACACGCAGCCTTGTAGCCCTTCAGCTTCCCGTCGAGCTTCTTCAAAAAGTCTTTCTTTTCTTAGTGGAGCTACCCTATGCTCGAAAATTAAGTTTCTCGTCCGGTCGCCAGTTTGGATAGCGATAACGTATGTCTGTCGCTACTGGCGCTCGGCTGCACTCGGCCTTCGCGAACTCTGGTCGTCTATTACTCCGTACCTCTCTATGTCTTGGTCGTGGGCAATGATCGAGCGCTCTGCCCCGCTTCCAATGCGTGTTCACTTCCTCGTTGGTTACTCCTCCATCGAGACGTACAGGCTCGCTGCATCGGAGCTACTTTCCGCATCTCGGATGCGCACCCTCAGCCTTGCAGGCTACCCCAACAACGTCCTCGATATTCTCAACCGCATCTGCGGTCCGTCCCCGCTCGAGTCACTTAGCCTCAGGTTTCCTGACATGGGAGGTCCCATCGGCCTTCCAGGGTCCCTGTATGGTGGAGATATGCCGCACTTGCGCCGCTTGACGTTCAACACAATGGGGTATATTCGCGCGCCGCTCTGGCTCCTCGCCGGCATCACACACTTCACTCACAACTCATGCGCCTCGTTGGATGACCTTATTCGTATGCTGGAGGCGATGCCGCAGCTCGAAGAGTTGTGCATTGGGAGAAATTTCGGCCATCAGAATGAACCAGACCCACACCCACATGAGCGTTTACCTCCCCGACACACTCTTACAACACTGTCGCGCCTCTCGCTCCTCTCTATTCGTGACCGCATCCCACAGAGCTTCTTGATCCTCTCCTCATGTATCGACGCCCCCCCCACACTGCGCAGACACTTTTTCTGGAAGGATGAAGCCGAGACGTGGCCCCGATGGGACTGGACACTTGAAGCCCTGCAGTCCTTCATCCCTGGAGATTCTACACTTGGTGCAAACGATGGTGGCCTGCGTATCGCACAGATCTGCGGACACGAGTGCAACTCTTTCGAGGTGTGGTCCAGGACGTACTCTGAGCGTGCCAGCGCAGGAGCGCGCGAGGACGCGCTATTTCTGTTGCACGTCGAATGGTCGGACAGAGATCCCGACGACTCTAGCTTCCCCAATCCGTCATTGTTTTTCTCAAGCGCGGCTCATATTGAGGACCTCACAATCGCTCCGGAGCCTAGGATCGAAGGCGGTGGCACCGCCAGTGAGAGCGAAACCGATACACTGATCATCGTAGAACGATGGACAGAAATGCTTACCGACCTGCCTTCTGTCAAGACCCTGCGTCTGCTTCGTGGTAGCTACGGATGTGTCTCGGTCCTCCGTGCGCTCTCTGATTCTCAGGCCCCGATCCTTTCGCACCTCAAGGGGGTAATCGTTGTCAATTCCGCCATTCATTCGGAGTCTGCCGCCCCAGCGTGCTTACCGGATAGCGGAAAGGCCGGCGCTGGCTGTTCTGTGATCTGTCGCGAGTTTGTGCAGGCGAATGTGGGTATGGAGCTGATGAGAGCTGTGAGAGGTCGGTCTGGGCTAGAGGTGGTGCTAGCTGGGTGCGAAGTGGATGAGGAGATGCTGGATGTATTGCGGAACCATGCTCGGGTATATATTGGTTATGAACGGGTGTACGTGTAACTTGGGAGTACCGTGCCAGTGAGTCCGAGTCCGTGAGTCATTCTCGTATATATATATCCCTGAAATAGAAATGAGAGGTGATCTCTGCTGTAGCTAAATCATGGTCGTCTTAGCGCGCGCTCACAAGAATACATTGGCAACTTGCACGCATAACGTCCCCACGGAAGCCCACAGCACCGGTTCTTTCTCTTGGATAGTGCGGATTCTGAACCCAGTATGCTTACTGGTTTGTAAAATAAATATTCCTACCAAGCCTGCTTGTGCGTGTTTTGGACTTGGAGCTGGGGAATCAAAGCCCTGTGGCATGCGTGCTTCTAAAAGTCTTGGGACAGGGTTCAATTGAAGCTTTCGTTGAATCTGTTGACTCTCTTGCATACCTTCGTTTCGAAACTTTCGCACAGTCATGGAAGGAAGATGTTTGTAACCTTCAAACTGTACAGCCACGTGTTCGCACCTTTCCAATTAAAAAGCCTGGCATGACACATCTGTTCCGGTATAAAAGATGACGCGATTGATTGTGTAAAAAAAGAGGCCAGAAAAATACAATAGTGTTACAGTAAGACCTTGAGCTTGACCTTGAGAGTAAGACCTTGAGAGTTGAGCCGGTCACCGGTCACCTGCAACAATCCATGCTCTCATGTGCAACATAAAGTTAGATGTATGCGCCTAATAATCGGTGTTCCAAGAAACTCAGGCTTTTCTGAAGCCTCTCATTCGACAAACCTGCTCTAGCGATTCACTCCACTAACCAGCTCGGTCCTACGCTCAAAATGAGGTCATGACTGCATGACCAAGCAAGGTATGACCAAGCAATATTCGACATCCTCTGACCATGTATGATTACTCTTATCTTGTGATCACTTTCAGAAAGTGTGCATCCCTTTCCGGCTTGATCCCACAATTGAAAGTATTCCTCCACGTTCACCAAGGCGATGTTGGCTCGAGGAGACACGGTTAGGACCAACAACCTAAGGATTACCATGAGCGATTCGCTACCCTCGTATGTTGAGTGTCAACGACTTTCGGAGACTTTTTTCATATTCAGTACTCTGCATACAGGAACGTAGCCATCCAGCTTCCTCTGGAGCTTCTTCAAAGAGTCTTCCTATTCCTAGCAGATATTCACTATTCACATAAATTTAGTCATTCGGGCGGTCGGCCAGGCTGGATAGCAATGACGCATGTCTGTCGCTACTGGCGCTCAGCCGCCCTCGATCTACGCAGACTCTGGTCATCCATCATTGTCCCGGGCTTGTCTTTTTCTTGGTTACGGCCATGATGGAGCGCTCCTCTCCGCTCCCACTGCGGATTGAAGTGGCAATCCGCACCTCCTATGAGGAAGGGGTCGAATAACTCGCTGCCTCAGAGATACTCTCCGCATCCACTGGCAGGATCTGCACCCTCCGCTTTTCGGGCTGCCCCTGCGATGTCCTCGAAGCCCTCAACGGCCTCTGCAGTCCGTCTGTACTCGAGTCACTCAGCATCTGGGCTCGGACATCTGGTTCTGAAGCGCCCCTCGGCCTCGCAGAGGCCCTGCGTGACAAAGATTTGCCGCACTTCCACCGCTTACTTTTGGATCATATGAGCATATCTGCGCACCGCCTTCGCTCCTCATCGGTATCACGCACTTCACTACTAGCGCAAATATATCAGCGGACAAGCTTCTCTGCACGCTGCAAGAAGTGCCGCAGCTTGAGGTGCTGTGCTTAGTAAAATGTGTCAATCCGTGGGACGGAAGAGGTCTGTCTGATTCTTTGCCACGGCGCGCCGCGCTTCCACGCCTCTCGCTCCTCTCGTTCCGCGAACCTAGCCCAAAGCGGCCGATCCGGGCTGGAGGTGGTGTTGGCTGGGTGCGAGGTGGATAAGACATCGCTGGATGAATTGCAGAAGCAAGCTCGGGTGTACATTGGACACGAGCAGGTGTACGTGTAGTGACTTGGAAATACTAGGTCTTATCTTGTAGGGGTAGTAAGAAGTTTGTTTAGGATATGTGAAATCGAAGACTACCAGGCGTCGAATGATGTATGGGGTGCGGTGAGGAAATCCAAACGGATGGGGGGCTCGGGGAACTTGGCCGAGTCAGTAATCTTGCGCGCCTGCGCCTATGATCGTGTGACATTGGCGATGATGTCCCTGAAGCGTGGGCGCGTCATGATATAAAGTGCAACCTATCACCGTTGTTCACTACAGTTACTAAGGGAGACACCGCTTCGTAGGCGCAGTCAACTTGCTAGTGGTTACTGGTAAGTTGCATTGGTTGTGCAGGAAAAGGTCGTTCCGATAGGACAGAAACTGTGGCAAGAATCGTGCCCATTGACCTGGCTCGGGCAAGCACTTTCAGGAAGCGTGCATCCTTTGCCTGAACCTGCGGAATCTGCTTCAACAATTCCCCCAGTTATAACGGCGATGTTGGCTCGAGGAGACATAAGAGGGGGCACGGAAAAGATAAAGGTCACCTTGAACACTTCGCGGACTCGGAATGATTTCCAGCCCGCGTATGTTGAATGTCATCGACTCTGATATCCTTATGTCTTATTCTGACATTATTTTCATGTAGGCACGTAGAACTCCAACTTCCCCTTGAACTTCTTCAAAAAGTCTTTCTTCTCTCGGTGGAGTCGAAAAGTTACTATCAAGGTTACTATGCTCGAAAACTTCCCGGAAATTATGGTCATTTGTCCGGCCCACCAGAATGGATAGCGATAACATATGTCTGTCGCTACTGGCGCTTAGCCGCACTAGGCTTACCCGAGCTCTGGTCATCCATCAACGAGGCCTATTCCATCTCTTGGTTGCGGGTCATGATCGAACGCTCCGCCCCGCTCCCCATGCACATCGACATCTACATTAGCCACATCAACCCCATCGCCAGGCTCGCATCCCTCGCTGCCGCGGAGCTACTCGCCTCATCCAGGATCCGCACCCTCAGCCTTTCAGGCTCCCCCATCGACGTCCTCAATGTCCTCAGTCGCCTCAGCAATCCGTCTCCAATTGAGTCACTCAGCCTCAAGGTGTTCGACGACCGAGAACCCGTCGACCTCCCGGACGCCCTGTTTGGCAGAGATGCGCCTCACCTGCGCCACCTCACGTTTGTATCATCTGCGTATATCCGCGCACCGCTCTGGCTCCTTTCCAGAATCACACACTTCAATATTGGTGCAAGCATCTCGCGAGATGTGCTTCTCGATATGTTGAATGCAATGCCGCAGCTCGAGGTGCTACACGCATCGCCCCCTTTGAATCAGACGCTCGTCACAGAAGCGCCTGGACAGCTAAGGCGGTCCCATGCGGTGCTGCCGCGCCTGTCGTTCCTCTCTATCCGCGACAGCCGCTTGTACCACTTTGTGACACTCTCCTCATACATCAATGCGCGTCCTACACTACGCACTCGCCTGCACATAAATCTCGACCCTCGATGGGGGATCACTTCTAACATATTCACGGACCTGCGGGCCCTCTTCCCGCACGACTCTGCTCCAGGCATGGACGACGGCGGCCTCCGGGTAGCACAAGTGACTGGCAGACCCGCAAGCGGGTTGTTCGAAGTCTGGTCCCGGACAATCTCCAGGAGCGGGGGCGCAAGCGCTGGCGCGTTCCCGGCGAAGACGCGCTCTTCCTGCTCCGCGTTGCATGGACGCGTCCATACGCCCCTAAACCCAATGACCTTGGCCCTTTCTTCCACCTTACGAGGTTTTGCCTTCACCTTTGCACCGCCGCCCGTATCGAAGACCTCATCGCCGCGCCCGAAATTCCAAGTCCCGGAAACAACAATACCGACGTGCAGGGCCCGGTGCCAGTCGAGGCGCAATGGCAGGCGTTGCTTGCCGCGTTTCCAGCGGTGAAGACCTTGCGTCTGCATTGTGGTAGCCCCGCATGCCTCGCAGTCCTCCGCACGCTCTCTGCATCTACGAACTTCCTCCCACTCCTCCGGAGGGTCTTCGTGGTCCAAAGTACTGTACGATACCCGCCACCTCTGCTGAGGACTGCGGCGGTGTCGGCGTTTCTGGCGCTGGCGCTGGCTCTGCTATTCCGAGCTCTAAGTTCGTCAAGGTAAATTTAGGCGCAGATCTTGTGAAAGCTCTTCGTGGACGGTCTGGGCTGGAGGTGGTACTGGTCGGGTGTGAGGTGGATGAAGAGGGCTTGAGGCGCTGAGAAAGTGGGCTCATGTAGAATTTGGGAATGAACGTGTGTACATGCAAATGTACATGTAACTTTTGGTATAATAGCCTTGTTCTGTCGGATTTATGGGAAGGATTTTCTCCAGTGTGGGAATTGGTTCGCGTCTTCTTTGGCTAATGTGCCCAGCATTGACTACTATAGTACTCTTACTCGGGGCCACACTGGTAGTCACCTCGTACATTTACTTGCACCGCAGCTCAAAACCTCGACTTCGGTCCATATTTACCTCTAGTTCTGTTCACTCCAATCTTTCAAAAACAGTTTCAGGATATACCCTGTAATTTGAAGGAGGGCCGGACAAAGATATCTTGATCTTGGATAATTAATCTTGAACTTGAAATCGTGCCGAATTCTTGTATTTGTCACACAAACCTTGATTTTCGTCGCTTAGCGTTGTTGTTGTTGTCAAAAAGTTGTTCGTTTTGTTTGACAGGTTGTTCAATGTTGGTTGACAGGTTGTTCGGCAAACTCCACAGGCGGCTATAACATAATCATGATTATATTTTTTCATCCAAGTCAATCTAACGGGCCTTGTGCACAAACCGGGGAGCGCTCGCTTCCCATCGCACGCGTCCCGAGATGGGAGCACCCAGTCCCGTTCCCGCATGTCCGCCCGCTTGCCCAGGAGAGCGGAGTGTCTACGCCGCCTCCGGGATTTCAGGCAGCTCACTGTCTGTGATGAAGGGTGCCACATGAAAGGAGGATTGGGGGGATGGGGGATGGGCGTGTGGTGGGCGTGCCCACAGGGGGCCAGAGGGCAGCGAAGCCGGGGGGATGGCATGGCTGGGGGAACGAGCGCTCCCCGGTTTGTGCACAAGGGCCCCGTTCCCCTACAGTAGATTGACTTAGACGAAAAAATATAATCACGATTATGTTATAGCCGCCTGTGGAGTTTGCCGAACAACCTGTCAACCATCATTGAACAACCTGTCAAACAAAACGAACAACTTTTTGACAACAACAACAACGCTAAGCGACGAAAATCAAGGTTCGTGTGACAAATACAAGAATTCGGCACGATTTCAAGTTCAAGATCAATTACCCAAGATCAAGATATTTTTGTCCGGCCCGCCCTTCATACTGTAAAGCCATCGAACAAGGAGATGATATGGTGGCATGGTGCATCATTCCCAGTCAACTGATCGTCCCTGTATCTTCCTGTCGTATACTTCCACTGCAAGTCGACAATGCATAAGTTACTAGACACTTGGGTAACAGACGACGTAGTAGGCAAAATTTGTCAGTTTCGATTGTTCCGGGCCGAAGCCGGTCCGGTCACTACATCGTTGCCTATTCTTCCGTGTCATCTCCAATGAGCCACGTATATACAATACAACGATGCCCCTGTCCCTTAGCGCTGCCTCATTCCCGCTGTTGTCCACCGCAGTCGATGAGGTACAGTACTGCCTTGTGGAAACAGCCAGCTAGCGTTCATAGTATCAGAACACGTCACTCCGAGAGACAGCAATCGTGGCGACTACCTGACTCGAGCATCTTCATAAAGCGAGCATCCTCAGTGAAATACCCTCCAATCCCATCTCCCCATATTCACCGTCGTGATGCTGGCTCAAGGAATCACGCTTGGGACCGGTAGCCTGAAGATTGCCCTGGATGCCTTCTCATTGTGGAAGAACCCCACCCCTCCCTCGTACGTCGGGCACTTAGCCTCTTCCTTCCAACACTCCTGACTCGGGATTTGCAGACACGTAGCCCTACAGCTCCCCGTGGAAATTCTTCAAAAGATATTTCTATTGCTAGCAGAACTATATGCGTCAGAAAGGGTCCCTAATCAGAACCCGACTACTCGCCCGGACTGGATAGCGATAACACATGTCTGTCGCTACTGGCGCTCAGCCGCGCTCGGCCTACGCGAGCTCTGGTCGTCCATCACCCCGGGCCTTTCCATTTCCTGGTCGCAGGCTATGATGGAGCGCTCTGCCCCGCTCCCGGTCCGCATCGACATCCGTATTAGTACCTCAAGCACTGATGGCCTCCACCCACTCGCCGCATCGGAGTTGCTCTTCGCAGCATCCAGGATCCGCACTCTCCGCCTCGTTGGCCTCCGCACGGACATCCTCCGCGTCCTCGATCGCCTCCGCAGCCCTTCCCCGCTGGAGTCACTCGACTCTGCGTCGTCGACAGCGGACAGCCCGTCGACCTCCCGGAGGCCCTATTCGGAGGTAAGGCCCCGCACTTCCGCAGCATCACATTCGCAAGTGACGCATGTATCCGCGCGCCGCGTTGGCTCCTCGCGAGTATCACGGACTTCACGACTAGCGCAGAGTTCTCCCTGCCTGAACTACTCGACGCACTTCTGGCGATGCCCCAGCTTGAGGCGTTACACGTTGCACACTGTCGTGCTGTTTGGGAGGAAGAGGATGCGGAGATGCCGCCCCCGCCGCGTGTCACGCTGCCGCGTCTCTCCTACTCTCCTTCCGCGACACCACCCCGCGCCGCTTTATGATCCTTTCAGCGCGTATCGATGCACCTCCCACGCTTCGCAGACATTTCTTCTGGCGCTCATGGGCCGTTCCGAGCTGGGACCGGTGGGCAAACATGCTCGCGGGTTTGCGCGTCCCCACCTCCACCGGAGCCGCGATCATCCCACGTGACTCTTCACCTGGTTCATGCGACGGCGATCTGCGAGTCGCACGCGTGATGGGCGGTCCCGCACGCGGCTCGTTCGAAGTATGGTCGCGGACAGGCTCTGGGCTCGCCGAAACGAGCGCAGCCGCCCGCGAGGAGGCCCTATTCCTATTCCACATCGACTGGCAACGAGTCCGATCGACCCAAGCGGCGGGGGTAGCATGCGCGACCATTCGAGCCCATTCTTTCACCTCGCAGACCTGTGCGGGCACCTTCGCACTTCGCTTGTCGAGGACCTCACCGTCGCATTCGAGAGCACGGTCCCCGACGCCAGTGAGCGTGCGAGAAACGCTTCTGAGGACGTCGTATCGGAAACGCCGAACGTCATGGCGCACTGGCAGGCCCTGCTCGGCGCGTTGCCGTCGGTACGGACCTTGCGCCTACACCGTGGCGGTCCTGCGTGCATCTCGGCCCTCCGCGCGCTCGCGTCATCTGCAGATTCCCTTCTTCCACAGCTCCAGAGGATCTTCGTAGTCCAGAACACTGTCCGATATGCGGCCACACGCACGGATGGCGTTCTCTGTTGAATATCAAGCGCATTGCCGGCACCGCTGGCGCTGGCTCTGTTGTGACACGCGCGCATGAGTTGGCACAGGCGAATGTGGGCGCGGAGTTGGTGGCGGTTGTGAAGGGGCGGTATGGGCTTGAGGTTGTGTTGGTTGGATGCGAGGTGGATGATGAGGCGTTGGAAGCGTTGCGGAAGCGGGCTCAAGTGGACATTGGGGACGAATGGGTGTACGTCTGACGTAGAACAGTGGATCGAATTGTAAGAATACAGTTGGCAATGTTGGCGAACTGGACGTACGACCGTTTCGGGGAATGCCGTTCTTGGATCCCGTGACACCGGATGCCCTCATCCGACGCTTTCCCTTGTTGCCCAGTTGTTGCCCACTCAACAGAATTGACCGGTGGACGCCATGCAAACAAAAAAGGCAAATCATTTGCGGGAACCGACCCGACCAGCGAGGAATGACTCTCATATACAGTATGCGCATTGGCTCCTGGGAATGACGAATCTAATGACATTGTTCTCATAGACAACTGTCCACGAACCAGGGTCAAGACCAAGATCAAGACCCTCAAAAATTGGCATCATCATCGCACTCTTCTCGCATTTCCAACTTGCAGGAGCTTCCTGTAGAACTCCTCGTGCTCATCTTTACCTTCTGCACCATGACAGGACGGCTCGAGTACCCTGCGTTGTTACCTATGACCCATGTCTGTCGTCAATGGCGCACAATTGCGCTCAGCTATGGCCAACTATGGGCTTCCATATACCCTGGATTGTCATTACGTTGGATGAAGGTTTTCATGGAGCGCTCTAGAAAAACACTGATGGACTTGGACTTTGACTTCCTCGTTGGTTCTTCTTCAAATGACTTTCCGTATCATAGGAACCGTCTCAGTCATAAAGATGATATCCCACTTCTCAAGGATTTCACACGAGTCCGCTCTCTCTGTCTTGATGGGATTTGCTGTAAAATCCACCCCGTCATGGATTCAATCCGCCACTCGCTACCCGTTCAGAGCCTTTCCTTGCATATTTATTACGCAAACCACCACACAAACCGCCAGCCCTGCAGTGTCCACCTCCCTGATGATCTGTTTGGGGGAGTGGCACCGATTCGCCGCCTAAAGATGGGAGGTAGCCCTACTGTCGCGCCTCATTGGCTCCTCGACGGTGTCACCCATTTTACGAGCACAATGTCAGTCACGCCCTCCGAACTTCTCGGTGTCCTCCGCCAAATGTCTGCACTCACATATTTCGACTTTACACCTGAGTTTGGTAACGCAAGCTGGAAATCCGGCGCGGACGACCAGCGCCTCAAGCCCATTCCAATGCCGCAACTCAAGAACGTGGTAGTCCGCACAACATCTCCCGATGCATTTATACTGCTGAAGCAGTTGCTTTTGTTGGATGCTGGTGCGAAGAGGCAACTGCATCTGCTACGGTATATGCCAATTTACATGTACGTGCGCGGCGAATCCTTTACAATGCATCGGTTCGACGATCTTCCACCAATCATCGAAGCTGTGGACGGGTTTCAGCACACCCATTTCTCAGGATCACAGGAGAGGGGCTGGTGTCGTCTGTGGAGTGGGAACGCAGCTACCTGGGAGGATGCTGAGTTATCTCTCTTTTTTGATTGGGGTAAACTTTCAAGACAAAACCTACCTGACTTCATCGCAGCGTATGACACACTAGACGTGGCACGAGTTCGCCGGCTCGTGATCGACTCACCCCCTCCCGTCCTGCCGACACCATATCGGTGGAAACTTCTAGAGAATTTTTCCGGAGTCGAAGAGCTGGAGTTGTATCCCTCCAGTGTGGGTACTTTCGGCGACGCGTGGAAGGAAAAATTGGCACCTGCTGTGCTGCCTGCGCTGCGAAGAGTACGAATTGTTGACTATCCGTCACCTCAGTACACAATAATTGGGGACCCCCCAACACGCAAAATAGTACGGCACTCAAACTCTACTGCAAATGGCGACGTCGTGCCATTCCCAGAGGTGTCCGCGGAGAGAGAGCTGGGGAACTTGTCCAAGGGATTGCTAACGTTGTTACAAGGTTTAGGGGGGGAAAGATGAAGAGGAAAAGATCGGGGATGATCTTACGTATTTTCACGGTAGTCGCTGTAGATTATTGCTCGTCATGCACGTCATGAACGATATCGCGTGGTCCTACTGCCAGTGTATCTCTCAGATTGCTCAGCGAAAGGCCGCCGTTGTGCTTGTCTCTGTCACGGCACGAGTTCACTACAGAATAAAATGCTGATACTGGTAACGAGAAGACAGAGAAGGATATGGAGGCAAAGGGGCGTGGCCGTAAGTGCAGTGAATGCGTGCCTGACTCGGAGGAAGATGCGTACTAGTCACGGTCACGATACAGGCCTTCTCACTCAGCCACACACTGGGGTCCTCACTTCCTCCCTTCGCCGTCATCTATAAACGAATATACAATATCTTTGTGGCCCAACGAGATCCCTGAGCTGTTCAAGGCGCTGCTACAGTCTATTTGTACGGCACGTTGCCCCTGTGCGCTCTTTTGCTGCATCGCGTGCCCATACTAGACGCCCCTGTTCACTTTCTCCCAACATCCCAGTTGACCAGCAAAAGTTAAATGAGTGAAAAGTAGAACAATGCTTTCGCGGAAACATCACACCGACCCCCTGGGAGTACTCCCAGTAGAACTCCTCGCACACATCTTTACCTTTGCCTCCTCAGGGGTTCCCGACAATGCCTTTCTCTCATATCCTGGGTGGTTACCTATTACTCATGTCTGTCGTCATTGGCGCACGATTGCGCTTAGCCATGGTCAACTGTGGACTACCGTCACCCCCGGGTTGTCGTTACGGTGGATCAAGGTCTTTATTGAGCGCTCCCAATCAACGTTGATGGACTTCACCTTTCTCGTTTATCCTCTAGGGTGGCAAGATACTAGGAACCCTCTTCGTCAGACAGATATTATCCTAATTCTCAAAGGTTTCACGCGAATCCGCTCTCTCTGCCTTGAAGGACATTACGGTACCACCAGCCCCATCTTGGAATCACTCCGCCACCCGCTACCTGTTCAGAGCTTTTCCTTACGTTTTCTCGGCAGAAGAGTCTCAGGCTGTCACCTCCCCCCTAACGATCTGTTTGGCGGAAATGCACCGGTTCGTCGTCTACATTTCCTAGGAGATGATCGCATTGTCGCGCCGAACTGGCTTCTCCATAATGTCACCCATTTCACGAACGAAGAGTTGATCACACCCTCTGAACTTATCAACGTCCTCCGTGAGATGCCTTCACTTTCGTATTTCGAAATTCGACCTCATTACCAAAGCTGGATGTCACATCCGGAAAATCTATCCATCAAGCCGATTAAAGTGCCCCAACTTATGAACTTAATCGTCCACCACACATCTTCTCCTCGCGCATTCATACTGCTGAATCAGCTGCTTTTGTCGCATGTCGATGCGAAGAGGCGGCTGGAGCTGTATATATCGCACAGTCAATATGTGCCTCAGATCGATCAACTTTCGCCGATCGTTGCAGATGCGAACGGGTTCAGTCACATCCATTTCTCAGGATCACAGCAGAGTGGCTCGTGTCGTCTATGGACTGGAGACGCGGTTACGACCTATGATAATGCCAAGTTCTGTCTCTCTTTTGGATGGCATTATTTTCATAGATTAAGCCTGGATCACTTCATCACGGAGTGCGACGCTCTCGGTGCACCACGGGTGCGCAGGCTCGCGATCGATTCCCTCAAGTCCCCTGCCCTGCCGATGTCGTCTTGGTGGAAGCTTCTAGAGAATCTTCCCGGAATCGAAGAGCTGGAGCTAGATTCCGCCAGTGTGGATGCGTTAGGTGCCGCGTGGAAGGTAAACTTGGCGCCTGCTGTCATGCCAGCACTCCGCAGAGTACGAATTGCAAACTCTGAACTCGCATCGGCTCAGCAGTACGCGATAATTGGAGACTCACATGCACGCAAGATAATACGGCTCCCAATGTCTACCGAGGGGGATGTAGCGCCATTCTCGGAGTTGGTGTCTGCGGAGAAGGAGCTCGAGGACATGTCAAAGGGTTTGCTGAAGCTGTTGCGAGGTTTAGGTTTGAAAAAACGCAAAAAGAAAAGACGGCAGGGATGATATGGTGGCTCTAACAATAGTTGCTCTACTCGTCGCCCATCTCCAATCTCTTACTAACTTAGTCATTCGATACTGCTGGAGTGGACGTGGTCCCAGAGTGGTCAACGAGCGAAGGCTTGCCATCTTGCCATTTCCCTTATTTCTATCATAGCGCAGCTTGAATAACTGGCAGTAATAATCTTTGTAATAATGCCAATTGCCTCAGAGAATAGCGAAATTGAGTAGGTGAGAGTAACTTTGATAACTGCTGCCGGAGGCGCGGCCCACCCGGAGTCTGTTCAACCACATTCGGGCGGCGGAGCCGGCCCAGGTCGGCCCAGAAACTCGGGCGATACAGTCATGATGCATGAAGTTCCAAGTTCCAGGTGCCTGCACGCTAGTGCAGTGCTATCAGTACTGCGGCGTGGTTCATCGGTTGCCTCGCCTTCTCAACGACGTCGTCCTTCTTCAAGTCTACTTCAACTCCCTCCGACTCTAACACGCTCTGCGACTACGAGTATACAGTAAGATTCAATGTCTCAAGCTCAAGCAACTCCCGAAGTCAACGCGGAAGCTGGGGTGAACTTACAAGCTGACGTGGAAGGTGGGAACGGCGACACAGGTGCAGTCCAACTTTTATGCGTTTTTGCTTCCTTACGTTCGCTCAACAAAGTTGAACAGATAACCGAAGTTACCCTCCTCAACACGCGCAAAATGACGGCGAAATTGAGCGCGAGTCCACCTTTGTGGATGGCTCGGACCACTTCTTCACCATGTATACAGAGATGGCGGGAGAAGATGACAAGAAAATGGCGGAAAGATGGCAGAAAGATGCCGATGGGATCCTTGTCTTCGTGAGTCATGATTCTAGTCCCCGAGTTGTTCTTCCTGGCTCACTGATCATAGACTGGTCTATTTTCTGCCGCCGTCGCGGCATTGATTGCGATATCAATCCAGGCCCTTCAGTCCAACCCCCAAGACACAACGGCGTTCTATGTCGCGCTTATTTATCAGCTCCTCGCTGAAGGCAAAGGACAAACTGTTACCCTTCCTTCCTTGCCCAAGCCGGCATCCTCATTCACCCCACCAAAGTACGCCATTTGGGTCAACGCGTTCTGGTTCTTGAGTCTGGCCATCAGTCTCACGTGTGCCTTGCTGGCGACATTGCTGCAACAGTGGGCACGTCGATATATTAGGAGAACACAGCCACGGTACAGTCCACATAAACGAGGTCGGATTCGTGCATTTTACGCCGAGGGTGTCGACAATCTTCACCTTCCCTGGGCGGTTGAAGCGCTGCCTGCGCTCTTACATCTTTCCCTTTTCCTCTTCTTTGCCGGCCTTCTTGTGTTCTTATTCAACACCAATCACGGCGCCTTCGCTGCCGTCGCTTGGTGGATCGCTTTCCTCACCACAGCTTATTTATTCATCACGTTCATGCCACTCTTCCGATACGAGAGCCCTTACTATGCTCCCCTCTCATCCTCAGCATGGTTCGTCGCTACCGGCGTGCTAACTCTAACGTTCCAACTCCTCTGCTGGCTCGATCGGCTGGAGTGTTTCAGCGATAATGCATGGGAATACCTCGACAAACGGAGAAAACATTATCGCGAATGGTTCGTTCGAGGCCTCTCAAAGTCGGCGGAAGAATTTGCTCGCACATTGTCACCTGCAATCGATGGGCGTGCCTTGATGTGGACCCTGGGTTCTTCCGATGAAGATCAGGAACTTTTGCGATTTTTTGAGGGCATCCCCGGTTTCTGCAACTCAGAGGTTCTCACCGATCCTATTGGCGCCTGCATCAAGCCGAATATGGAGAGGTTGACAGAAGCTCTCATTGGTTTGGTCCACCGTACAATAACATCGAACTTGGTCGCGCCAAAGACCAAGGCCCGGCGACTTGTCATCTGTAGGGAAGCGATGAAGGCGGCATCTCTTTGCACAAACCCGCAAGTCTTCCGCCGTATCATCTGCGGAGAATGGGATGGCCTACTTAGCTCGTTTGACTTCGGTCTCTTTCTTGGGGACGCCGTTGACAGCGATCCCGTGACCGCTTACCATTCACAGGCCATACTTTCCATCATTCTCCCAAGGGTGCATGAACGAGAGCGCGACGAACGTTGGTTCCAACTTGCTATTCGGCACTTAGGTTTTCAAAGGCCCGTCTTGGCGAATTATCTTGAACATGGCGACAGCCTGTCACTCGCAACTTCCATCCGCATCTTTCGAGACATCATTCATACTCATTTCGACAGCTTTTGGCTCGGGGATCCTTTTACCCGCTGGAAGGTCCTTGAACGAGTTTCACAGTTTGACATCCGAGGCACTCTTCCCACGCTTAAGCACGACTTCTGTGACCTTTGGAATGAGGTCGTCGACCGAGCAAAGAGCAGCGATCCCCGCATTCGATCTATTTCTATCGCAATCCTCAGATATGTCCGCAACTCTTACATTGCTTTGCATCAGGGTACCGATTCCGCACCGACAGCATTTTCTGCTTCCACCGCCGACGACGATCATGCTCTAATCCTATCATCTTCTTACCTCCCCTGCAAAGAATCTGACCATCGCCTTAGTATCTATCCTCCCGGGTTATCGTTTCCCACGCCACAACACTTGGTCCCTAACTTGACTTCGACCGCTACGACGACATCTGCCCCTCCAACCGCCCAAACTGGGACCACTCCCGCATTCTACGTGAACGTAGCCGCTGCACCCCATTCCGTAACACCACTAACCCCACCTACCTTCCCTATCCCGGTTCTCGACAACCCTGTAGGGCCCTCTCTGGCGCCACAGTTGGCCACAGGCGGTGCACCGTTTGAGCCAGAAACCGATTCCTCGACTTCGTTTAGCACTCTTCCAGTCGCTTTTCCACTGCCGACAGTCGCTTCGGATCGTGGTGCGCCCGCTGGTGCTGAGAGTGGTGTGGACGTTGCCTTGCGAAATGACGACGCTACGGATCACCATTCCGCGGATTCGGATCACGTGACTAATGTGAACGCAAGCTCACCGCCGCCGCCGCCACTACGACCCTCTGCAGATATAGCTATCGGGGGTCCTTCGCTATCGTCCCGAGATGCCCAGCAAAGGGGAAACCAATCTTCACCCTCCCTGCATGACGAGTCCACTAGAAAGCCATAGCGTTGATATACTAGACTACGTGCTACGTTAGGACCTGCAGCGATTGCTCTGTTGTATTTTCTTATGGTTGGTGCTAGAATATTGTTCGCTGACATTTTGGAATGGATTTTTGTACGGCTTGAGACATTTTCTTTCACTGTCGATTACGAGTCACTTCACAGTCATACAGCATGGAGACATTTCATTTCGAATACAGTAGCAAAATTACACACATTCCCGTAAGTCTCAGAGATCGTATCCTGAAGGGCCGCGACGTCAGACAAGTTAGTTAGAGCTGCGTTTTCTCCACGGTATATCGTATGTGAGCTACTTCGTGATACAGTAAACATAACAGCAAAGCCTCAGTACATCATCGTGGTAACAGACGGTCTACGAATTAAACGAGCGCATACGGCGCAGGCGCGCCTCCATCACGAGCGATCTGTGCTAGGTACCCCGAATAACTTTTCGCACGTACACGTTATGCGCTTTTTATGTCGCTCGGTCGCATCCGTTGCAGGCTTCCTGCAAGGGAGTGCTCACCAATAAGCAGGACGTCGATCCTCAATAAAGAAAGGCTGACGTGGGAAAGCGCACGTGATTACTTTATGATAAAACTCCGAATCTACGCCGAATCGTCGAATCCTTGGTCGAATCAGCATACCGAACTTAAAAGTTAGTAGATAAGCGGCCCCAAACCTGTCTTATTTCTGGAAGCCTCCCTCTTATTTTGTGAGCGTCTGTGGCTATAAAACTGCATGAGATTAGAAGGCACGGCACCTAGTATAATCGGAACACTCACAAACTCGCGAATCATCATCTCCTTCGCGCTTCGCGTGGCACTGGAGGGTAGGCACAGTCCCCGATAAATTAGAGTCCTCGGGAGACAGTATGGGTTCCATAGGTATAGCAGTGGATGTTGATGTCGAGCCACTTAGATGTTGATCACCAAACGTTTGAGAGTCAATGTTCGATGGCTGAGTGTTCTCGCGCACTTCCATACTTGAGGTGAAGTTAGAGCCTGGAACGGCGGTTCCTTGGGAAACACCGGGCGACAAAGCAGCAATCGATGTCGAAGAAACCGCCGCAAACGCGGGGAACGTGTGCATGGCCAAGTCTGACAGGCTCTGAGCGTCTGCCAAGTGTGAAGCCCGTCAGTTGCGGCTACCTCTGTTTGGACGGTGAGAGGGTTCACGTGGCCACCAATGGACGAAGGGGTATACGTCCCAAAAGCGTTCTGCGGGGGTTCAGGTACGGGAGTGAAATGGGTGACGCTGTCAGAGGACACGGACGAGTTGAGGGGATGAATGGATCGAGATATCCCAGGGAGACTTGGTGAGTTCGTGAGAGAAGTGGGGGTAGAGACCACCTCGGTGGGGGGTGGAGTTATAGAATTCAAGTCGGTGGATGGTCTAGCAACGTCCGTGACCATAAAATGGGACAGAGGGGTGTCGCAGAATAACATACTAGTCGGAGCATGAAGAGGCATTAGGCTCGAAGAGCGATCGCCGTGATGCGTTGGCGTAACAATCACCCTCGGATTAAAATGCACCGCGATTAGCGGAACGACGCAATGGCTTTCAACATTGCACAAGGGATACGAGGATGTCCGGTACAGAATGGGGTCGTCCCAGGTAGTAGATTTGGAGAATGCCGTCGGCGCTGCAAAAGTGCCATGGTGTAAATTGATGTAAATGTTGCGTATGTGTCGGAGGATAAGGAGAGGAAGGGAATGAAGGAGGTTCTCGCCTCCACGCCTCGCGTCAAGGACGAGTTCATTCCACAGTGAGCAGAATATGTGCTGTAATTCGGGGAGCGTACGCTGGGCATCCAATTTGGAGACCGACTCGAAGGTTTTAGATCTTGAGTCGGTCCGGCGGAACCAATTATGCATGTTATAAGTAACCATCGAGAGTCGTGCGATGTAGATCAAATTGGCAAGAAGGACGCTGTCGCCGTGTGCCATATAGTTCTGCAGGACTAGTTCTGAAATACCAAGTTGGCCAGTAACGAGTTCGAACCAACGGTGGTCGCGTTCTTGCACCCTCGCGATAATGATGGAAACCATAGATTGTGAATAAAAAGCGGGAAGTGGTCCATTGTATCTTGCCTTCATAACGAAGAGCCCAAATTCAACAGAGCTCAATAGTCCGTCCCACTCTCCGGTGAAGAGGCGATCGAATATCCATCGGTCGAGGGTAAAGGAGACCGCGTCCATCGCTTTCATGCATATAATGCTTCGCCGTTGCTTGACTGGTTCTGATACCAAATTGGATGTTATCGTACGGTCCAACAATCCAGTCAAAGCCGCTGATAGCTCCGTCATGTTGGGCTCGATGAAGCTGCCCACGGGATCATGGACAACCTTCGAGTTGCAAAGGCCAGGGACACCAGCAAAGAACCGCTCAAGCTCGTGATCGTCGTCCAGAGAATCAAATGTTGACATCAATGCGCGATAGTCGATCCCTGGAGGTGGATTCAGCGCGGTCTCTTCGACCGTCTTCTTGACGCCCAGCGAAAACCACTTGCGATAAAGGTTCTCCAAATCAGCAAAGCGGAAGCGGTTCCGATTCGCGATCCTGGCAGTGAACCACTGGAGAACTCGGAAGAACACACATAGTGTTCCAGTATAAATGTACCAAGTTGATGACGAAAGCGGAGTGTAATATGGGCTGTCGTGTCGAAAGATCGGCATCAGCGTGATACATGCGTAAACAGACGTGCAGAGCACAATCCACCAGGCCACGATGCCGAATACTGTGTGGTTGAGGTTAAATAGGAAAATGAGAAAGCCGGCGAAGAAGAGGAAGAGTGAGAGGTGAAGAAGGGCGGGGAGTGCTTCGACCGTCGCGGGCAGGCGTAGATTGTCAACACCTTCAGCAAAGAAGGCATGGATACGCGCGCGTTTGTGAGGATTATATTGGGGCTGAGTAATTTTGATGTATCGACGGGCCCACTGCTGTAGCAACGTTGCGAGTAGAGCACATGTCAAGCTGATAGCCAAGCTCAGGAACCACAACGCATTGACCCAGATTGCGTACTTCGGCGGAGAGAACGCAGGCGGACTGGTCAGGGCGAGGGGGACAGAGGCGTTGCGGTCGGCAAGGAGTAGATAAATATTGGCGAGATAGAATGTGGCAGTGTCCTGTGAGTTCGGCTGAAGATCTTGGATTGATACCGCGGTCAAGGCAGCGACGGCCGCGGAGAACAAACCAGTCTATAATACAGTGCGAATGTATGTCGGCACCCCAATGAGTATGTGACGTGATAATTAAGTCTCACAAAGATAAGAATTCCGTCGGCGTCCCCTTTCCAGCTTTCGGCCATCTTCTTGTCTTCTTCGCCGGCCATTTCCGCGTACATGGTAAAGAGAGGCCCCGATCCGTCTATGAAATTGGATTCTCCTTGAGAAGCCTGATTTTGTTCAGACAGGCGGAAAAGGGTGACCTTTTGTCACGAACATCCAGTTAGTGAATCGACAATTAAATAACAGAGGGCGGTGGTAAACCTGTGGCAATGCCCTCGCCAGGGAGATGGATATCTTCAGGAGGAAATTGAGACATTTGGCAGATTCTCGCAGTCGTATGTTAAATAGAAAGTGAATTGGAGAATGCGCTACCTGAGGGTGACCGTCACTGCCACGAAGCAGGCACCTTTCTTCTAGCGCCATACGCGCTCACTTCTCCTCTCTCCCTTCGACTCTCAGCTCCAGGAAACCGACGGACAGGAAGGACATGAAGCAGGGGGCAATCAAGTTGAATGGTTCGAAGCATACACAGACCAGACCTACGCATTTACCATACGCAAGGCGAGTTCGCCTACCTGTACGAACGAATAAACAATCAGGACCCTGCGAACGGCATTTGGGCTGCCCGTAATGAGAACCTTGGTACGGAAACTCGTGAATCTACTTCAGGCAGACACCATAAAGTAAATGCTGAAGTTATTCGATCTTATATCATATCTAAAGATACGTCACGTAGCAATTACAAGCCAAGAACAGGTTCAATGGGGTGAATAAACGACTTACCCTAGAATCAAAGTAAGTAATCATATACCCTATGTAAGGTCCGTAAGAATCCAATTGCCGTTATTTCGTACTTTGGTTAGAGCGCAAAGTGGGATGAGGGCACCATCCTCCACTTCGCAATTTCGCAGATGAACCTCTCTGTGCTCCCTGTGCTGTGCAGTGCCATTTTGGAGAAACGCCATTAAGCCAGGTGTCACGTCCAAGCAGAGCGCCTCCGCTTTCTTCTTCGCCTCGTCCCTGACTTCGATGGTGGCATCTGGCAAGGGGCGTTGCCAGGTCAGAAAATCTAAAACCTCCAACGATGAATCCCCTTCTTCCTCATCAGACGATCCTGTATATCCCGCAGAAGGGGTGCCAAGGTTCTCCGGTTTCAGTGCGGTCACCCTGCCTCCAACGACATACACCCTCTTCAAAGACTGAAGAATCTGCTCGGCGCTTCCCTGCAGCGCGCAGGCGGACCGGAGCACCTCCGCTGTGCCTGAATACAGCCACAACTCCTCCACAGCTGGCAAGCGCGCCAAAAGCCGGTACCAGTAATCCTCCGGAACGACGACACGCCCGGGATCGCCCTCAACGACGATTCTCGACACCTGCGCGGCGTTGAGCTCGTCGCACAGCGTATGCAGACGATAGAATGGGCTCGTTAGCTCGATGGCGCGCACACCATCCGGTGCGGGAGGACTCCCATACCACTCCATCTCGAAGCAGAAACGCGCCATGTCGTCATGCGGTCCGTCCGTCCACGCGCGGAAGCACCCACGTGTCGGCCCGCCGGAAATGAGGATGTGTTGCAGCCCTCCACGCGCAGAGTAGAGCGGAGGCAACGCCTCTAGCCAGCGGCCCAGTAACCCCAACCGGGCGCGGCCAGCGTGCGGACTGCGAGTCTCTTACGCGCCTTCTCAGGTATCGCGAGTTGCATCGCGAGCAACACGAACTGCCGCGGAGACTCGGCACACACGACAAACTCTTCAGTTTGTCCATCGGGATCGGCACGCCAAGCGGCACGTCGCTTTCGTTCCAAATGGGGCTGCAGTGGAGTAGGGTGAAGTATTCGAGGGCGGGCATTTGGCGCAGCGCGTCCAATAGATCTGGAAGGGAGACTCTGCCGCCGGTGGTGAAGCTCGTCAATCCGCGGAGCAGCCATTGGGGGCGTGAAGGGCACGATCCGCGGAGAAGGACAAGGTGCGTATAGGTGCATCGAAGGCGAAAAGGCTTTCAGGTATTGAGAATGGTGCTCCGAGGTCCCAGAGCGGGATGTTGATGATGAAGGCGTGTAGGGGTGACGGTGTACGGAGAGAAGTGAGTAAGGTTTGTATGTCTTCGCGGGGACCGTCGAGACGAAGGGTGCGTACGCGATGAGAGATAAAGCGAAGGATGACCAGTGCGGGATATGTCGACATAGATGCCACACGGTCATCTATGTCGCGTCTGCCGACCCGAAGGTGGACATCAAGTGGAAGTGGCCGGGAACGCTGTTGCAGTACGTCTGCCCAGAAAACGTTGAGGTTTGGGGTGATTAGTGACCAGAGCGGCGGGTGCTGATGAGTGACTGCGCGCCATGTGCGACAGACTTGAGTGATGGGAAGCCATTCTGGGCAGACCTTGGGATAGGAGGGAGAGCTATCGATGCCTAGCTCGGTGCAACACAGAAAGATGTGCTGAAGAATTTCGAGTGGGAGGTCCGGGAAACGGAACGGGAAAACGCCAAGGCTGTCGGGATCCACGAGTTGTGTGGTAGGCCGCGTCGAGAGATGCTTCAAGTTCTGCTTATTCGGCTTTGGAAGCGGGAATCGTGCAGGAAGTGAATTTCCCTTGAATGATCTTGTAGCATGGCTGTTGGGAGCATAGCTGCGTCGGCATTAATAAAAGACTGATGCTGAC
The DNA here is from genome assembly GCA_015025155.1 of Lactarius quietus. Classification (NCBI taxonomy): domain Eukaryota; kingdom Fungi; phylum Basidiomycota; class Agaricomycetes; order Russulales; family Russulaceae; genus Lactarius; species Lactarius quietus. The sequence goes on along the minus strand of WITN01000094.1, from coordinate 36,336 downwards.
TGGTACCTCTGATCAGAACGTACTACGTATTCTCAGACTCCCCCTTTCGGTGAGGATCTGCAGCCAGGACCTTTCTTGCAACCCTTAACACCTTCTGTTTCACGCTCTCTTCAGCCATGCCGTCCTTCGTAGGGATGGATGGGGGTAAGTAACTTGGTTTGGTGCGACTTGCGGAGCAAAAGAGTGGGTTGTGGGTGTGCTCCAATGAGAGTTTGTCCATCAAAGTGCAAGGGTTTCATGATATCAGTGTGACTCGTGATCACGACGTGGCAACAAATCCGTGGAAACGATTACAGTACAGTATCAAACAGAACTGTGGTGCAATCAGAGGTGACAACCGAACTGGTGATGGTTCGTAAGAACGAAGATATGCTGCCTTGCATCCAAGTGGCCATGGTATTCGTAATAGGAAAGGTTTGGATGCCCTCTGCAGTTGTTTTAAATTGGTCATGGCTGCGGTTCATCTCAATTCAACCTCTCGTTCGAGTATCCATACTACGATACACGGATGATAATCGCAGTACGACTGAATCGAGAGTACAATAACTTCTTCAGCTAAAATTTCTATACAGTACGGAGGCTCTCAAGTTGCTGCTGCATTGGGTACGGCCTACGCTATGGATACCTCCATGATAAAGCTGCAACTCGGAGGAAGTGGCCATGCATGTCGTGCCTCACTGACTCGAAACCGAACGCTTTCCAGACCGTCCCAAAGATGCATCCGAGTCTGTAGCGCCAATGTGCAGCTCGTGACTCTAGCTCCTCCCTCCACTGCAAGTGACGTTTCTAATGATTTCCACTAATATGACGTCAGAAGTGGAGAGCTCCCTCGAACGCCAGCATACCGTACGCACTTTCTTGGCTCCCCGAAGGTTGCCTGGTAAGGCTTAGTGAAGGAATCCGCTAACGAGTACTGAGGCAGTACTGAGGCCTGAGGCCAGAGGCTCGAGCTCTTCCAGCCTGAGGAAGCCGACTCGGAAAGTGCCGCAGCTGGGTGTCCGCAACCTCCATTGACGTTACGGCGGAGCAGGGTTCCAGGGTTCCCTGTGGTCCTTGGGCAATACTATGGGCGTGCGCAAGTGCTAACTGCCTCTTCGTGCCCCACGACTGCACGAGGCGCCCGGGAGTGTTGCACAACAATGGAGCGGACATGGCTGGGTCACTCCCAAAGGACGGATTTTTTGGGCGTCGCGCATTGAATTGAGTCGAGCAACGTAGTTTGTTAGGACGTAAGCCTAAATTGGGATAAAGTAGCGGCCCATCAAAGAATTAGAGCTAGATTTCAGGAAATCAAAAGTTGAGTCCGTGAAGGAAACAGTGCGCATCACGAAATATCTAGCACTGTCCACAGGCTAAGAAAAGCGACAATAGTCCGATGTTAGTGTTACTACATATAACCGCGAAATGGTAATATATCAAGGTCTGAGTTCTGTGTCAAGTCCAGTGTCCAATGTAAACCAATAATGTCCCAGGAGAATTGCGTACTGTAGCTATAGTAGAGTAACTAGATTAAGACACACACCGATCAACGCCCACCGTGCAATAGCGTTATCAAGTTGAACCCCAGCGCAGTTTCGTCGCATTTCTCCTTGCATTTCTCCAGAGGCTCAGAGGCCGAAGAATGACCATTGCCAATTTGATGGGTCATAGGGACTGCGTGTGCAGGAGGGCTTGGCCTTAGCGATCTGGAGGGTATGATACGAAAGATAAAACTCCCTCGGAGTGCGGCTCCATGATCTACGGTTGTCGGCGTCGGCGTCCCGGTATCGGTCCGTACGGGCCGAACCCTCTGTATCGCGGGCAGAACAGCGGGTGCATTAACGTCGTTCCAAGCGGTGTACAGCGCTCTCATAGCATTGGAGTGTATATCCAATTGCTCAACGGCCTGTAATTTCTGAAGCAGCTCCCACCAGAATGGACTTGGCAGCTCGGGCAGTCCTTCAAGCTCTAGATTACGCACACGCGTTGAGGTACCTAGTATATCGCACAGAGCCGGCAAGTAAAACATTGGACTTGAGAGACTCGGGGGATGTGTATCCGGCGGGTTCGTGGGGCTCCCGTGCCAGTACATATCGAGGTAGAACTCCGCTTCTTCATAGACTGGATCCGGACCAGTCCATACGCGGAAAGTACCCGCCTTCGCTCGGCCAGAGAGGTAAGCATATTGTAGCCCATTTGCAGCCTCAATAATTGAGGGGAAAGTGGCGAACCAACGCGCCCAACGGTCCCACCCTGCACGGCGTACGTGTGGAGCTGCAATCCCCTTTTGCGCCTTTCGGTAATGAGAGGTGCTCGTTGAGCAACACGAAGAAGCGAGGTGAGTCTGCGTGCACGACGAATTCGTCAGGCGCGGCATGTCAATCACCATGTCGCGAGGTACGTCAGTTTCTAGCCAATGAGCGCTGCCGTGTTGTAGCGTGAAATGTGTAAGTGCTGGCATCTGTCGAAGGGTATCGAGGAGATATGGGAGTGGTATCTGTTCGCCAGATGTGAAATGAGTGACACCGCGCAGGAGATGGGGAGGAGCAACGATGCAGCGGTCCGCGGTGAAGTGGATGTAACGGATAGGCGCGTCGCCACCAAACAGACCCTCAGGCAGCATGACGGGGGGACCACGCTCCCAAAGGGACAGTGTGAGGCTACGAAGGGGAGTCGGGGTACGAAGCTCATCCAAAACAGCACAAACGTCTCTCCGCGGGCCCACGAGTCTCAGGGAGCGCAACCTCGTGCAACCTGCGAGAACTCCGATGACCTCGTCAATGCACAAACAAATTCTCTTGACGGTCGCTTGTCCGACTCGGAGCTCAGCATCCACGGGTGCTGGTTCGGAGCGCATAATCAAAACCTTGACCCAGTCTGGCGATAGGTTAGGAGTGACTGTACCCCACAGACAACGGTGATTGAGGGCAAGAGCGCGCCAATAACGGCTAACATAGGTGATTGCGATCCATTCGGGATATACTTGAGGGAAGGGGTTTTGGTTGGGTGGACGTGGCTCGGCACAAAGCATGAATATATGCTGGAGGATCTCGACGGGGAGGTCGTTGATTGAGTTGGAGACACCAGGTAAGGTAGAGCGTGCTTGGTCTTCATCCCCGGTCGGGTGTCTGTGAAAGCTAAGTTCAATAGACCACGCTAGAATTTCTAGGATCAACATGCGTACGGTTTTAGAGGTAGGCTTGCTCGCCAACGAGGAAGGACAAAGTCTCTCCATGACGCTTTCTCAGAACCTAAACCTCCTGCACTGCTCCGAATCATCGCGGTTACCAAGGTCAACTTCTTGAAGATGTGGACAATCGCTACTTAACACTCGGCCAGTGTGGAAGTCGTGAGGGTAAGATGGCAGCAAATAAAGGGGTATCGAGGACAACGCAGGCGGTCCTCATGTTGTACAGCAGTATGACTCGGATAAATCCCTCCCAGGCACGGTCGGCCTTACCTTTTATAGGTAAGGTCCGTGTGGCAGTGTGCCACTGTGCCTAAGCTGGATGCGATCGTTTTTGCACAAGTAAGTTTTCGGAGGCTTTTCAATTCCTCCGACTCTCATTGCTGTGGGTGGTCACAGCCTGCCAACGTACTGTAAGTTACACGGACGCAGCCAAGATTGGCTGGGTCCCCGAGTATCGGTATTGTGGCGCATGTTATTCCGGCATATCCCCAGCCAAATTCGCTCGGCAAACAGTACGCAAGTGCCATAGAAAGCCCGACGCGGCGCCAACTGGCCCGACCAAGTTACTCCATACTGTAGATCGTTCGGTAGCCGCGGACGGATCAAATGCACGTGGTACAGTAAGTTACTGTCAGCGTCTGCGTACGCGCCTCACGCCGCCACTCCCAGATTCGCTCAACTGAACGACGGCCTGAGGTAGGACAAATGGCGTCCAGCGCGACGCATTGGACGCATACGTGACGTCATCGCAACGACGAGCTTGCATCCACGCGTGGACACAAATATCTCCGTTACCCGTGAGCGCCGGCACTGGCGCGCGCGCGTGCTTGGTAGCCTGCTGACCTCACTCTGCTCTCTGGATCCTCCTTTCGGTACCTGTGGTCCCTGCGCTGGACAGCAGTGACTGTTACAGCCTCGGAATGCGCCAGTCCGGCATCTCACGAAATGCAGGGCAGCGACACCCTGCGGACTTGGCTGTTACAGTGTACAGCCGCACACTTGGCTCTCACTCCGGACGAACTATGGTTTCTTGTTGAAGAACGGTTTCGTTACTTGTGTTCCATAGCTAACACACGTAGATCAGCGCGAGGAGAAGTCGGCACGGGGAGACAGGCCGAGACCGTGATGCGGCCTCTTCATTTCAAGTTGTTTCTCAACGCCCTGGACAGGTGCGTCAGTTGGTTCGGGCTTTTACAACTTCGGCAGAGTTCAAGAAGTTCAGTTGGGTCCAAACCATGTCCAAACAACTATTGGGAGAATACATGCAGACGCAGACGCTGGATTCACAAGACCAAGACTGCAGTTAAATTCCGGAGGCCGAGCTTAAAGTTCGGACTGATACACACTCTTAAGTCTTGCCTTAAGCACTGGAAAGACAGGTCAAAAGATAAGTCACAAGCCTTAGCATGTCGGTCAGGGCGTAACAGGGCTCGGGGCCAGCAGATGCGAAACAGTTTCTCCACAACGAGGGAAAACGTGACTTGAAGAGGAAAGGGTGAAACTGGCTTCGAGTAAGAATCGCATATTTCTACTGTAATGTACTAGAGCCGACTAGCACCAGACTATAATTGTGCTGCAATACTGGCGTGCGTACTAGATCAACTACTAGGATTTGGCCTACATTTCCAACGCTGAAACACTAGAATAAAAATAAGACGGCCAGCACTAGTCTAGTAATCCTACCAGTCAGACTAGTCCTGCCCGGTGTTTCGAAGAGATTTAGGGTTTCGGAGGAACATGAGTCACAGCGGGGTGGTGTGCAGGATGTACGGCGTGGCCACCACCACCAACGCTAGGAATGATATGAACAAATCAGTCGATATTGCGAGAATAAGACAATGACGTACCCGCGGGGGAGAGAGAGGGCAGGGGTGACAGAGGAGGCGACGAGGACGAAGGTGGCCAAAAACTTGAAGGACACGAACATTGTGTTGAAGGTGTTTGGGTTGTTGTAGGTGAGTTTGAGTGAGCGGAGGATTATAATCGGGTACGAGAGGGTCCAATGTTCAACGCAGAATATTCAAACTGCACGGGCGTTAGCACGAGTGGGTGGTCTACGAAAGTATTCACTAACAAGAGATGTGGTGAGAACAGAAAAGTGAGTGAGAGCTGGGGATTCTCGCATCGAAACCATGGCACTTAAATATGTCCTCCAGTCGCCGAGATGAGATCTTGTCGTTAACTTCTTTGACGCGATGTTGCGCATCTCTTCCAACTGTATATTCAGTGGCTTTATGCAACCACTGGAAATGCCTCGGATGCACGGCAGTTCGATCTAAATGAACCGGCTTGAAAATGTCGCGTTGCTGGGTGACCCATATCAGTAAATAGGCTTTTAAGTTTCCAGGTTTTCGTTCGTTTTTCCGAGTTTCTTTACGGTTTTCTCGGTTTCCAGAAACCTGAAACCGTGAAAAAAACTCACTCACCCGGCTCGAAAATTCATATTTGAAAGTCAGCTAACTATTGGGTTTTGCGATGGGATCGATGACGCGATCTTCGAGAGTCATTACCTTGCAGGCCGTTAGGGCGTAAAACACAACAACGCCGAGGGGGAATGAAGGGTCGGCGCGCGGCACGAAAAGTTATCACGGTGAACGAGTGGGTATATTCCCGCGGTCAGAGCTAATACGATTACGTCAGAGGGCTGTACTGCGAAAGGCAAAGGGCTGGCGGTGCAGAAAAGACAGGATAACAGGAAGGCAGAGCGAAGCGAAGAAAGCATAGAATGGGCGGGCGCACGAAGTGCTTCTCGATCGAAAATGAGGTGTTCTGGTGTGCGAGGCGAGGTCGCGACGAGCGGGCGGGTCACCTGGACCGAACTAATGAACATCAGGGCCATCGGCCCCATCATCGATCCATTTTTATCGAATATCAGGGTGTGGTGAGCGGGAGGAAATTGGAGCTCCAATTCTTTGAACCAAGGAATGAGCGCTGTGAGCACGTGCGGCCTGGTTCATACGCGGGCTCGACCCTCTCACTTCGGCTTGGACCGGGCACCAACTGGAATGTCTTCAGTCCTTCATTGGCTCGCCCTGGAATGGCCCAACCACCGTGACCTCGCCTTGGACATACCCTTCATCCTGGATCGAGAAGCGCTTTGTGCATCCGCCCACTCTCTATGCAGCTGATATAACTTTTGGACGTCTTTTTTGTTTGTTGACTCTTGTTCGCTTTTGGGAAGCAGGGAGCACCTATCACGAAACACAAACGGATGGGGAACTACGGTGACGGCCAGCCAAATGTGATCGCTGATTCAGTTCAGTGCAGGTAAGACAATACGACGCCGTTCGACGAGTGAGGCCGTGTAAAAACCTCATACCAAGTAGCGAAAACATTCGGACGAGCGGCATGGCCCTGCGCCTCTTGGGTGGGGCAAACCCGTTTCCAGATTTTCGGACTCCGATGGATGATCCTTTCACCGTTGGTTTTTTGCCCACTCCCCAAATACGACGCTATCCGATGACTTGAGCACTACGGGCCACCATTATCTATCCCCTTTTTCCTATCGTCTCTGGCGTCTATCAGATGAACCCTCCTAAAAAAATACCCACACTCACCTTTCTTATTAGCGAACATCTCTCTCTCCGATTCACGCTTCACGAACTACCAGCTCAAATCCGGTCGCAAAGCACTTGACATGTTCGGTGGATTCACCAACATTCTTCCTCCTCAAAACTGATAAGGCGTTGCGCCTGATGCGACAAGACCACCATGTTTTGCAAATGCGGTAGGACAGCAGTGTATCAGCGACAGAAGGAGGCGACAGACGGCGCACCCCAGTGGCCTTAATTGTAGTCTGTCAGCCGCAAGGCGCCGCAGACCGGCGCAGTCAACCCCATCCATCCGCCCACTACTTCTGATCGACTTGGAAATGAGCAGGATTCTAGAAACCCGCAAGCGTAACAGACACACCCACCCTCGGCGCTTGTACACGCTAGCGATTCGACCAAAAGACAATCTGTGTATTATTGTCTTTCGCTGACATGCAGATCAGCTCCTGGATATGACTTTACGATGCATGCCGGTTTCCGTCGCGGTGAGTTATCACTTAACACTCGCTATCGCGCTACCCTCTCCCCGATCAAATTTCATCACACCAATGTCAACAACCTCAACATGGTCGTCGAGAGATCTCAGGAGCCATGCCTGCTGGTGACCTGATGCGGGTACAGTCTGGAACAACCGTCCTTTCTTGTGTCGACGAAATCAATGTGTAGCATTACGCATATTTTTGTCCATAGGTAAGTAAGGACGCCGTTGGCTCGTTGAAAAATCAATCAGACTGTAGGGAAACCCTTTGTTGCGAGAGGTCGTGATGTTTTTTCCATTTCTGCGCAGCTCCGAATAAGTCAAACGCGTGTGGTCCCTGGAAATTGGCGCCCAATCCCTTGGAACTGCGATCGCATGGCTACACTTCGCGGCATGTCCAAAATCCATTCCGTTTCCCTGAAACGAAAGATCTCGCTGTGATTTATCTCGCCATTGTTTGCATATTAATCGGTTTTTAGAACCTTGTACGTGTTTATTCCAGTATGCGATAACAAAAAAAAGTACTACGTGCCGAAAGTGGTTGGTTGATATGAACGGGGATCGTTCTTGATAACAGCGTCAAACTGTGGGTATAGTACAGTAGAGGGAACGCGCGCGCGTGCGGAAAACTAGATCAGCAGGGAGAAAAGCCAAACCACCCACAAAGTCATTCACCTGAGCTCGGGAATAGCCACTATGTTGGCGACACCGTACTAGCCCACAGTCCCGTGCCAAAGCCAAAGGGCCGACAGACCTCCATGCCGTAGCCGGCCAACTCTCATACCTACGGGAGATCTGGGTGCGTAACTTTCCATGCACCAACGGCGGAAGACGACTCCCATTCCCTCAAGCAGCGCACTCTGAGTGCACGGCGATTGTGGGGCCCAAAGAAAGGAGCTCTGTGGGAAAAAACTCGTTGGCTTGATGTTCGTATGGACCCTCCTCGTCGGGGCATCACAGGTCTTCCTGTCGGTTCCTTTGCTTGTCGTTAGCGCACAAGAATCAACACGCTTCAACATGTCTATACACCGCACCACACACCGGTCCCATTCCCTCCCGGCGCTGGTCTGAATCTAACGCAAGAGAAAAACAGCGACTCTCAAAGATGGTGACTATAGTACATGGCATGCCTACTCAAGCTATAGCACTACGCACGGATAATAAACAAAACAAGTGTGTGCTCCGTCGGCGTCACGGTTGTTCGGTAGATATGCGATGGGGCAGTGAACCAAGATACAGACACGTCTTCCATGCCCACGGTGCACGGCCATCGATGGCGCCCGACAAGTTCACCTCTGTAGCGTACATTATTACGATGCATGGATGCATGGATGTTGTGGTACTCTGGAGAGCATAAGTCATCCAGTCACATACACTGGCCTCGTCTGGTACCACAATCCTTCGTTCCCACAATCTCTACCACCACCTCATAGACAATTTGAACAAAATATAACTGCAGCCTGAGGATGCACAACTCTCACATCACAAGAAGTCCTTCAGCGCGCAGTTTTCCTCCTACGGGACTTGTACGGCTTATGCGGATCTGGCGCTCAATTTCAAGCAGGGTCGCTCTAAGCCAAAAGATTCACAGACTGGGTTATGCCAAGACGACGGCATTGCCTTCGTATAATATTCGTTCGCTTCCAGTGTATGCACCGAAAGCTTCGCTCTTTTTACTATGTGGCACATCGAAACGCGATGGAGTCCGTTACTAGTAGCACCGCATCAACGTTTGGGTGAGAGCTCCGCGAAATATCGTCCGCGCTGATGATGAGTACCTCGCTGCGAGGACGCACCCGCGGCTTGAGTGGCGCTCCGCCGCGGCCCCCTGAAACACATGGGGTTCATTTAGCAAGAAATTCTCAAGCGCGGGCATTGAGGTTATCAGCATGCTCCGTATGTAATGTGCGATGCTGCGCAAGAGCAGACTTGAGTGTGGTGTTTTAGTACCGTACGAGTTGTATGTTGGGAGTTGCGGTGGCGTGTGAGCGTTATGAGCGGCCGACCCTCGAACAAGTCATCACGAATGAGAGGACCCGCAATCATACGAAAAGCGGGGAAATTAGCGTTGGTGTTGTTAGGCGACATTTATGATGGGGGCTGCAGAGACGGTCTTCGCACTTGCTGGAGCGCTGGATATTAGAGTACGATCGTGAGTGATGACTTGACCTGATGCACCTGAGGAGCTGGCGTCGTCGCACAAGCTTCTGGGAAGACGACATACATCCATTGATCGGAGCATTCCTAAAACTGCGGCCATTTAGTCTCAAAATCCACAAGGTGTGATAAATGTGTGATACAGCTGAATCCAAATTAGGGGGCACCTGACGGAATTAGCACATGTGGCTGAGTCTAAGCTGACTTGCAGCTGGGTTCACAGTTAAGTACAAAAAAGGATAATTAAAAATAGGTTATCTGGCAGATTATTCTTAAAAAAACTCCGGCAACGCTCCCGGGCCACCCCTTTGAACTCAGCTGCATATAAGTTTCGAGAAAAAAGGGTCCCCTAATTTGGATTCAGCTGTAACTGAGCGATACGGCATGTCACTGACAGCACGGCTTGGCAAAGTCGCCACCGGAGACATATGCCAAAAGGAGAAAAGAATACGACTCGATCTTCTGTGAAAGCCCAACAGAGGATCATGCATAAGCGGAAGGTACCGAAATCCAGTGACAACTGTCATCAGGGGTAGATGTCGCAGTCGTTTGTTACGCATGTCAATCACCTTTGTGTACCCCAGGTCGCGGCCGAGGATCTCGGAGACTCGTGCTCGGAATTTTTGGGGGAGTGATAACGGTTTTGACGTCACAATCTTGCCTTATTTTCTAGCCTTCGCTAAATTTGTTCCGTGCCTTATGGAGCGAGAGCCATCATTGTATGATGTACTGGTTGTGAACTAATGACAATGCAAGTTGAAGCGGGAGTAGTTTATAACTTAGTTCGAGGGTCATTATGTTCAAAGTCAGTCATTAGATACTTACGACAGTGAGTTTTGGCTCGCAGCATACTTCGTTAAGAATCGTTCCGAGAATGATTGAGCCAGGGCAGCCGCGAACCGGGACCTCGTAGTCCGAACATTGTACGCTCTACGGCGACTTGAGTGGTTCCGTAAATCCCTGCGTTCGGGGAATGGAGGCATCACAATTTATTTCTCGTACAAAGACAACACCCCTTCGCCGCCAGTAACGACTGTATGTTTATTGATAGCCGAGGTCTGTCCTCGAATGATGGCCAATTGTGCAGTCGAAATAGATCACTTGGCTGTTACTGGGATGATTGCCTTAATCCAGAATAAGTAAACAGATAGGTCGTAGCACAGGAACAAAAAAGCTACCTTTGTCAATTCGTAGATACGTCTCTGGCTCGCAAACAGAATGGCGGCAGTCAGCATGCTTTGGAGGAGTTTGGACCCCGCTCCCTTGTATATCCCACTCACGCCCTCCTCAGCGATTATTGTGCGTAGACCGTGCAGCGCTGAACGATAGCGTGCTGCTGCTGTATGGCCAGCCTGTAGGCGTGACTTAACGACGCTGAAAATGGTGTCCATCAGAACTTCCATGAATCCCAGGCCACTACGGCACATAAGCACCAACTGACATATACGGGTACGTCACACCAGTTGCGACTATTCAATCACGTGGGGGTATCATCAAACTACCGCATCAGACTATTCGGTTTAACAAAATGGCTCACTGAGCTTCGAAATAGCGCCAAGCATGAAAAAGTCCCAGTCTGTAAGCAGCGGGTTCATGCGCCCGGCCTTGCGACGATGGACCACAAGCGCATTCTTGAGCTGCTCAAAGACGGTGTACTGGAGAACTGGGTTCACCACGAGCACTAACGCGGGACCGAGACCGCGGAAGAATACGGCAGGCCCGCCGGTCTGCAAGAGTCGTGCGGCAGTCGCAAATACACCGGGGCGCTTCTGCGGTGGAGGTACGACAGCTTCTGCAGAGTTCGTATCCATTCCACGGACGGTCTGCGCTGTTTGAATGACCCAGACGGGGTTAGAGATGACACTTGTCGCGGAACCTGCGTTTTTTTATGAATAAAATATGGCACATGAACAAGAAGGACCAACCAGCGATAAGGCCCGCAAGCATGGATTCAAGGGTTGAGAGGGGTTTAGATCCACTCCGAGATCTTAGAATAACCCCTCTCGACCTCTCGTAGAAGTAATAGTACACGCTTGACCAATATAGCGGCGTGTGAATACGGGGTTGCGGATCAAGAAGATGCAGTAACGCACCCGTTGGTTATAGCAATACCGAGGAGGCTCGAGTTCAGTCCACCGTACAGACCAAAGAAGCCTTCGCGCTTCAAGACATCCACCAACGCCTCAAACGTTGACTGTAGGTCGTAATCAGAAGACGAGAATAGCCCATCGACGAAGTGCGGCGTCGGTCATCACAAATCGGAGTTCACCTTGTTTTCTTTCGTCTCATTGGCGGCACGCGTCGAGAGGAAGACTAGTGGGCTATGAGACACTTGTATCAGTGCCTAAGACCGCGAACAAAGAGCACTTACTACGTCGCTGTCATCGCCAATATTCCGCCAGCAGCGCCAGCCATCGAGTGTATGAAAGAGTCACTGGGCATTGTTGGCCGCAAGTTCAATTGGCACTGTCAACCAGAACTACGTATAGTTTGCAGCGTGACGCGCGCGTTAAAGGGCTTTCTCGTGTTCCTAATGTATCCCGAGTTGCCTGGGAAGCTGTATGTTGAACGAAATGAGCAATATGAAAGGCGAACAGAGTGAACGGAGTTGTGCTAAATCTCCGGTGGCGGCGCCGGCGCGACCTGTGAATCACATGACAATGACAGCGCACGTGGCAAATATCAGAAGAAAAGAAAAAACATACGCCACTGCTTCTATACAGTGATACGGCACCATCACGATCATAATCTTATATCAATGTCCTGTCAATCAAGTAGGACTGCGAGCGAAACGGGGGGTCTTGATCTGGAAGTGTCACTCAGAGCTTCTTCAATTGCGTAGTCAGCCCGCCATTTTTTTTTTCATTACTGTACATGCTTGATCAAACGAAGCAGAGGCGCCAACGTTACTGGTTGTGTCAATATCTAAGGTAGAGGTCCTGGATGTGGAGCTATCGCATCGCGCTGATCTCCGATAAATAAAAACAGGAGAACCGGATGAACACCTAAAGTGTCAATTGAAACCACAGAAGTGTAAGACGTTATCATTCTGCGTAGTGCCAACTTAAACTTGCCCTCTCAACATATTCATGGGCATGGGAAACGAGTCAGTTGTAGGTTACCATGTCCCACGACCAACTTAATTGCAAGCGGCGTTACGTCGCTCCCTTAGAATTGCACTAGCTGACAGAAGTTTCCCTCGTGCGACTTTGGATACCCCATCAAGGTAATACCGCAGAAGACATACGGTTGAATCTCATGGAAGTTTCGACCTATCGCATCTTCATTACTTCTTGAGAGCAGGAAAGCTAGCCGCGTTCCCATGGATGAGCTTGAGCGCCCCTCAAAAGTCGTCAGCTTGGTGACGCTGCGAAGCGTCAAAGGGTGCGTACATGCAAAATTTTCGGGGAGTGGGCGAAAATGCGGAGATAGAGAGAGCTCACGGCAAGTGCCTACGTCACTTTCGTACTTTTTGCCTTCCTCGCAAGAAATAGTTGAAGATTGTTGCGGCGTACAAGGAGGTATGTTCTGATTTAGTAACATGAAACTTGGATGGCTTGCTAACCGCCTGGATCAAAAGATGCCCTAGATTATAATCTACTATCCTCTTCGCTCAATATAAAGGCACTTGCTGGTTGACCAGAATGCCAGCGTCCGCAGGTGCTTTCGCTCCTTCGTTTTGAGTACCCTGCTCTCTTCGAGTTCTACGACGAGATGCGTTTCTCATTTTTCGCCGCGGGGCTCCTTCTTTTTCCTTCTGTCAATGCTTTCTGGATCTTACCATGCGCCATACCGGTCCTCGACGCTCGCGTTGACCCGATCGTTAGTCCTGGCAAGCCAAACAGTCATGCCCATACGATGATGGGCTCTAACGGTGCGTACACTCGTGACTCGGAAACAACGACGACGGTTCAACCTGACCCCCCGTACTAGCTATTGGGTACAATACCCAGTTCCAAGACCTGCGCAACTCCCATTGCACCACGTGCGGTGTCAGTGCTGACAAGTCTGTGTATTGGGTTCCTGAGATGGTGCGTAGTGGAAGGGCATGTAAATGCCCAAGCGGAAATAGCAAACTGAATAACTACTTTCAGTACTATCAGTACAAGAACGGATCCTTTCAGCGGGTCGACCATGGAGGAATGGAGGTGTACGTCTTCAAGACGTCTTGAACCGGGAAGATTCCCTTATTAGTGTTGCAGATACTATCTCCAGCGCAACGGTCCGAACGAGACCGTGGTAGCCTTCCCAGATGGGCTTCGTATGCTCACAGGAGACCCATATTCCCGAAGCAACTCAGGCACCCCCGAATCGCAGGCCATATCGTGGCTTTGGTCAGCTTCTTCCTTTCTTCGGACGCCAATATCTAAGCTGATACGAAAACAAATGAACTTAGCATTGACTTCAACGGTCCGGCTCAGCAGCAGACACCAGGATTCACAAACACGAATTGTCCGGATGGCCTCAGAGGACAGATTTTTTTCCCTGGGTGCTGGGATGGTGTGAACCTCGACTCGGCAAATCACAAGTCCCATATGGCGTACCCAAGTGGCATCGATAGCGGCGAGTGCCCATACACACATCCAGTCCACGTTGTATCCATCTTTTATGAGGTGTGGTACGGTGTGGGACCGTTCAATTCGCTAAACGACGGCGGGCGGTTTGTACTTGCGAACGGGGACTCTACCGGCCATGGGTTTCACGGCGACTTCCTCAACGGGTGGGACAACAACGTACTTTCGAACGCGGTGCAGAAGTGCACGGATGGCACGGGGAATATCCAGAACTGCCCCGTGTTCGCGGACGCGGGCCTCCTCCAAACGAACCAGCAGATGAACTCATGCTCGGCGACCAACCCGCTGCCCTCGGAGGACATCACCGGCCCCATGGCGTCCCTTCCGGGCTGCGTCGCGGTGACCAACGGTCCCGCCGAGGCCTCTCCCACTGATCTCGACCCCGGTTGCACCGCTGCGTCTAGGCGCAGGTCACCGGATGCAGACCTCATGCCAAACGTGCATAAGCGCCGTCGTCACCGCGCTATGCGCGGCCGAGACTGGCAGCTCTCCATCTGATCCCAACCTCGTTCCGTTTCGACACCTTCTTCCACCCTTCTGTACTCCCTTCATGCCTCCCTCTCGGCTGCAGTCCGAGAGTGCCTTTTACCCAAGTCGACTTTCTTCTTTCCTTGCGAGGCTTGACAACGCGTGAACTTCCCCGTTTGGCGGCACCTACCCATCCAGTTACTTTCATTTCCCTTTCGGCTAGTACCGGTTTTTTTTTTTGCCTCTTCTCTTCTCTTTCGGGTATATGGTATTGACGTAAGAACAAACAAAGTTGTACTGTACGTGGGGCGTTCGTATGTAGACGTAGGCTTGCAGTCGAACAACCCTTGTACGACAGATAGATAAGATGTAAATATTTACTCGTCCTTGGTCATAGAACTAGATTCTACCCTTGCATCCCACTGGCATCCGGAAGCGTCAATTGTGCTCGACCCGTGATCCTGTCCATGCTCTTACCAGTGCTCATATAGTCGTTGTCAATCACTTTTTGTTTTCTAAAAACGACTGTCATGCGAACTTTTGTCCCAGGTCGGTATTAATACAGGTCATAGACTAGCTACATTTGTAATATCATGTATGGTTAACGTGCCTCCTCGTAAGGTAGAGTAGACGTATGGTATTGAAATGGTGGGTTGGGCATCATTCCCAGAGGGGTTGGTCTAGGCCAAAGGCAAGTAATGTATGATACGAAGTAAGGGAAAATAGATCATGCCAGGAAAAGGTAAGGACCCCACCACTTTCAACCACGTTGCGACCTGAAGTGCTGCGGTTCTGCCTTCGGAATAGTGTGCTTTGGGACTCAGGCAGATGACCCTGGTGATAAGATGGCCTTCCGAGTCACGGTCACGTGCGAATCGCAATCAAACATTTATCTCGGTCCCATCATACCCCGAAGGTTTGTTCTGGTAACCTGTTCTCATATTCATCCACATGATCAAGAGATCAAGCCAAATACGAGTCGCCATGAGGAAACCGACATGGCCCGGGGGTGGTGTAATTACGATAACGTCAATGAAGTTGCTTGGGAGTGATCGAATCCGTTGCGGAGAGAAAACAGGCCCATCACGTCATATATACAGTACTGTCAGAATGTAAGTTAACTTTCGCGAGGAGCCGGGAGTACCACGGCGTCTGTCCTGCCAAACAGGGATTATAGGGTGGTTGATTAAACTTGGCTCGGGGAAATACCAGCACAAGGCTTTCGAGCACCTGAACACGTGGAGAACCCAGAAAAATAGAATAATCACCGACTGCCTTCGAAGTGGTTCAAGACGATGTGGCGACTATGCAGGGGCCGCGTGCCTCGATGGTAAAAGTTCAGGTGGTCGGGCACGGGGTCACGAGCAGGACTGAGCTCACTTTATATAAGTCGATCCCCAATATTCTGAAACCTGATTGATCGACTTTGTCAGGATTTGAGCTAGACCACATTGTAGAGTTACCCACTGGCACAATCTTGGCAAGACTGGAATTGGAAATAAGGATTTGGCTGAACGTTGATACCAACGATCCAAAGTTATCTCCCGAGCATAGTGATTCGAGGCACGATGATGGCCCTGTGGGACTGCGTTGGGAGGCCCGAGTGCGTTGGTTCCAATCAAGTTCAGAACGCCAGTTCGGAGTCGGGATCAATTTTGGACACCTGCGGCCTGCGCGGCAGCGGCATCTTACGGTAACCGGCGGCATCGTGTACGAAAGTATTGTATGTGTGTTTGTTTTTCTGGGCTAGGGAACGATTCCTCCAAGCTGAGACGTCGACGTCCGCAAACATCCGCCCTGGAAGACCCACTTTGCCGCGCATCTCTAAGGATTCGAGGTCTCCTTCCTCGGGAGATGCGCAAAGCTACGGCACGTAGCCCGTCAGCATAGCAGTCATCCGTAAATGGGTTTCGTCGGATACAGTACACGAACAATCAAATTGGGGAACGTCCCATCTCCCAAATTTGAATTTCAAAGCCGGTTCTCAACTTCTCAATGCTTGCTCAGTTGCCGCCAACCCTTGCATCAACCTGGTCAATCTGGTTGTTCAAGTGCCAGTGATTGGATTCGAATTTTGCCTTGAATGGTAGTAAGCGGGTTAGCTAGTTGCTTTTCCTTATAACTGATCATCGTTATTGGAGAAACCAATGAAGGACAGATGCTGCTAGTGATCCTTATCACTGCATCTGAGTCAATGATACTACCGACCTCGGCTTTGGACCTCAGTTCTGATGTTCTGATAGCCGAAAAATGGACTAGCTCATTTCTCGATGACGTGTGTCAAGTGTTTCCAGCTCGTACTTCGGTCGTTACTGCTGTACTTGGAAAATATGGTTCTGACTTGATGATTCTGAGCCATCCGTACTGGGAATCGAGAGAAATTTAAAAAGAAATTCCATTGCAAGAGAAGCGAGCATGGAATTGGACTGTTTAGATCCACTTTCTAGGATAGGTGACCGACCGGAACATGTAAGAGGGAACAGAGACATTTGCATGAATTGGACCTTTCACCAAGATCACTTTTGCCAAGCGCCTTGCCAATAGCTCTATCGTCACATAACTTACGTGTGTGTATATTAGGTGAATCTCAAGGTTACTGCAAGATATTGCCCTAGGGAATAAATTGCGGTCACTGGCAATTACAGTGCCCATCAAGGTGCCTATCATAAGGTTGTCACCTCAGTCCTTGCCTCAGTTTCCGTGGGGGCTCGGGGCACGGTCTGAGAACTGAGGGTTCTAAATCTGCGATATCCAGCTACTTGGTACAGTAGACGCGCTATTGTAGTGCGTTCCTCACCAAATCAGCGAGGTGTGAAGGAAGACCTAAGGATACTGGCAAGTTGCTTGTCATGTAAGTTCGAAGGGAAGGGAATAAGCTGGTGCAAGTCAGTTAATTTACGACCATATCATCAATTCCTTCTTTTGGAATTTTTTAGAAATTGTTTATAAAAATAACTTCAGGAACAGCGCTCACTAGCTTTCCGGTGCCTTCACCCCAAATCTTCTTCACCTGAGTACAGTATACGTCCCATGTCCTTTCAACTGAGGTACTTTGTTGTGTATAGACAGCGGCATTGCTGGAAGAGAACGGCGTCCCTCAGCGCGTTCATAATATTGCGGCAGGCCCGGTGTTGGCGAATTTACAGTGTATGTAGCCTGGAATCTCGTGAAAGTGCGGTACATTGATTTCAATGTCGAACCCAAGCCGTGACTCTGACAAGGCGGTCTACTGCTTTGCATCGGTAACTAGCTTGAACCGTAGCTTCACGAGATCGGGGATGTGATAAATTACTGATTCTATGTCCAAATTATTTAGGAGAATGTGAGAGGCGGCAGCGACAGAAACAATGCCAATATGCCGATATTATTTACTGCGCAACACGAAGATCGTTGCCAGGTAGACAGAGGACATGACATCCAGTATTCACCACACCTGCTAAGGCGCTTGGCACCCAACGATCGCCTGAATCAAGATTTCAAACATTGATGCGGACCCAATCCACATAAAACCCGCTCGGATGAGTGCTGTCTCTTCAATTCACAGTCGCCCTTCCCTCCTCTCCTTTTGTCGCTCTTTTTTTCACTTTCTTTTGTACAAGATGATAGTCACTCTTTTGACCATAGGGCTTCTGTTGATACCCTCCTCTCACGCCTTCTGGCGTCTTCCGTGTGCCAAACCGGTCCTCAATGCTCGCGCCGATCCGATAGTCTCATTCGGCAAGCCGAGCAGCCATGGGCATACCATTATGGGCTCTAGCGGTACGCATTTGATTAATTTAAATAGATAGCGTTTATTTGATCTCGCATGCTAGGCATTTCGTTCACTACTACGTTCGAAGACCTGGTTGATTCCAATTGCACTACCTGCATGGTCAACGACGACAGATCTATTTACTGGGCTCCAGAGCTGGTACGTATCAGTTGGTTTGTACACGTAAAATGGCAAGTATAATGACACTATACACAAATTCAGTTCTATGAGTTTGCGAACGGATCATTCAAGGCGGTCGACCATGGAGGAATGCTAGTGTGGGTTTTCAAAGCGACTCGGCCTATGAAGTTTCCCTGATTAGTGCTACAGGTACTATTTGCAGCGCGGCGGTTCGAACGAGACGATAGAAGCCTTCCCAGATGGGCTTCGTATGGTCACAGGAAACCCAAATGTCCGAAACTACACAGGCACCCCCGAAGCGCAAGCCATATCGTGGCTTTGGTCAGCTTCTTCCTTTCTTCGTACGCCAATATCTAAGCTGATACGAAAACAAATGAACTTAGCATCGACTTCAACGGTCCGGCTCAGCAGCAGACACCAGGATTCACAAACACCACTTGTCCGGATGGCCTCAGAGCCCAAATTTTCTTCCCCTCTTGCTGGGATGGTATGAACCTCGACTCTCCGGATCATAAGAGCCATATGGCGTATCCGAGTGGCATCGATAACGGCTACTGCCCCCACACTCACCCAGTGCACCTCGTATCCATCTTCTATGAACTGTGGTTCAGTGTGGCGCCGTTCAACGCGCTCAACGACGGCGGGCGGTTCTTACTTTCGACCGGCGATCCGACCGGATGCAGCCTGCACGGAGACTTCTACGATGGGTGGAACAAGAGCGTGCTGCAGCGCGCGGTGGACACATGCACTGATAACTCGGGGGTAATACAGAACTGTGGCGTGTTCGCGAACGAAAACCGGTTCGTCCCAGATGCGATCATGAACTCATGCCAGGCGGTAAACCCGCTGCCCAATGAGGACGTCATAGGCCCCATACCGTACCTTCCGGGCTGCGTCGCAATAACTGAAGGCCCCGCGCCGGCCACTGGTGCCCTCGATCCGAATTGCGTGGCCGCTTCCGGGAATGTTACCCTTCTACAGAACACGAGCTCCAACTCAATGCCCGCTTCCAGCTCCCTTGCCAGCCCTTCGCCCAGCACCATGCCTGATTCTGGTGGCGACAACGTTATGAGTAGTTCCCCCGCCAGCCCCTCGCCAAGCACCATGCCTGCTTCTGGCGATGACTCTTCTGGAGATAACTCTGTTCCGAGCAGCTCCCCCGCTAGTCCCTCGCCAAGCACCATGCCTGCTTCTGGCGATGACCCTTCTGGTGATGACTCTGTTCCGAGCAGCTCCCCCGCTAGTCCCTCGCCAACCGTCATGCCAGCTTCCGGTGAGTCTCTGATCCTAGCAGCTCCCCTGCTAGCCCCATGCCAAGCTCCACGCACTGTCATGAATCCCATCCGCAAAGCTCGTTATCCGCTCTTTTGCCCGCCCAGTCGTCTCCCCCTGATGCAGATCCCAGCCCCTCCAGCACTATCCCTGCTCCCCCGTCTAGTACCCCTCCTAACCCCATGATGTCGAACACTCCGGCGCCTGCCAACCTGCTCAGCGGCAACAACAATACAAACGGCGGAAATGGGAACTCGAGCTCCAGCCCCAGCCCTAGCCCCAGCCCAATGTCCGCGATCTCTCAAGCTTGGACCCGGGAGCCGTTACGCCGTCCACATCCCTCACCAATCCATCCAGCACGCCACCCATGGATCCCGCTAAGACTAGCACGCCGAAGCCTCAGTCGTCTGGGTACGGGAACGACGGCAACAACACCCAGCCGCATGGCAATAACACCCTGCTACATGGCAATAACACCCAGCTGCATGGTAATAACACCCAGCTGCATGGTAATAATACTCAGCAGCAGACCCGCAGGACGACGACTCGAATGATGGGAGTACTGCACCGGACAGCAGTCGACCAAAAGGAGGGCCTTGAGGGCCCGTAGGTCCACCCATCGCCACCGGCACCTCGCACGGCGTGCGGGGCACGGCTCTTACATGCGCCTCTGATTTCTCCATTCCCCCCCTATGATCGTTTCTCAAGTTTTCTTCCCTTTCTCCTTTGATATCACTTTCTCCTCATATATACCTGTCCAGTCTGAGACCTCACTTTCTCTCCATCCAGTCGTATATGCATGCATGATGCGTCGGAGACGCTCACTGGTTTTGCTTTACGCTTTCTCCGGCGGCGCGCGGTCTTGATGTACCTCGCTATAGTACCCACCTCCATTCGCTACTGTCACTAACCCCACCGCGACTCACACGTGTGTGTGTCCAGGGTGTAAAACTGTGCTATTTATTACATATTATGATCGATATTTGATGTTTATGCTGATGTTCTACTTACTTTTTGTGTTGAGAATAAAAATATCGCACGGGTTTGTGTTTTCTTAGTTCGAATACTGAAGCTTCCCACGTCCTTGGCACCAACGCTGCAGCTCTCACCAATGTTGTCGAAATGAAACCTTGTATAAACACATTAATTGAAGATCCTAAAAAAGAAATGTTCATGTTCTGCTGGAGTCAGCTGGTGATAATAACTCAAGGCGTCGCGTGGGTGCATCAGTCGGGATCCTTGTAACAAAATATGTATCACCAATGCCTCACAATCGTCGTTCTCGGAGACTCGCATTCTCATGAGAAGAGACGAAAGAAAAGAAAAAAAAAAGAGGGTCTTTTTCGATGAGTAATTTGGCCGCTATTAACCCGCATCTTGAAGTCCGTGCTCAACATGCCGTCACTGCGTGTGAAAGCTCAGGAATTTTTGTTTTGTTTGCATTACTTGTGCCGTGCATCTTCGGCGGCTTCGCATTGCTGTGTGTCAAGTTTTGGAGGAGACTGACGCCAGTCGCGAGCACTTTCGCCATTTGCCGTGCTCCGGAATTATTTGGCCGTGTTTGTTCTATCAGCACCACGCCTGGCGTTGGACTTTGGACCTGAACATATCCTCACACGCAATGGAGGACAAGACACCCTCAGGTCAACCTATCGTTGACCGCGAAAAGGTACGCCAGCTTTTATGTAACTGGAAGCACCCTCGCCTGACCGTTCCAAAAAAATAGACTGCTCCTTTTCTTATACGCGCCTTCGTCAAAATTGGCTCCTTCCATCGGTTATCCCAGTTCGAAGAGGGACCTCTACCACTAGCAGACGAGCTTCAGATATTCACTTGGTATGTATCTTTCTTCTATCGCTCCTCCTTTCTCAATTGGGGAACAAAACAAAAGGAGAGACGCGACACTCTATGAGCTCCTCACAACGATTCGCAATTCAGCGCCCAATACGCTCGAATACCGCCACCCTCTCGCACGCTACTCCTTCCGCACAATCTACGCCGATGCGGGCAACCGCGGACAGTTCGCACAGAAGGACCTTGGAGTCGTGTACTCGCGCGACACCCTCGGCGACCTCGGCACGGTCGAGCTGCTCCCGCTCGCAGACGCTAGCGCCGATGCCGACGACGACAACAAAAGCGACGGCGCAGACGCCGTGCAAAGCAGCACATTGGCGCGACAGAAGGACGCGCGCACGCTCGACGAGCTGCGATTCGTGCCAGGCGACTACCTTTGCATCGCCGTGATGCTCCCAAAGAACGTGCAGACTGGCGAGACGTCCGCCACCTCACCCTCGCTGCAGAAGGGCCCTGCGTCCGCAAATGGGTGGAAAATTGCCGGTGCTGGTGGTGTCGGGCGTGGTGCGCTTAGCGCGTCGGGACCCGGCTCGGCGCCTGGTGCTGGCCGCGGAGGGGGTCACTGGCGTGGGGGATCTGACGCTCCGCCGCAGCCTGCGCGTGGCCGTGGAGAGCGGGGACCTGGAGGTGGCACTCGCGGCGAGCGGGAGCGCGATGGGGGACGGTTCAGGGAAGACAGGGAGAGGGAGAGGGATAGGCGTCCACCGCCGCCAAGAAGAGAGTCGCCGCCTCCGCGAGCGCCGCGAGGTGACCGAGATCGTGCGGCGCAGAGGGACAGACGGTCGCTATCTCTGTCTCGTTCGCGTTCACCACCGCGTCGACGGAGGTAATTTTTGTGTGTAGGGTCTTATTCTGGAATTAAATTGAGCCCGGATGTAACGGACCGGGGAAAGTTGAACATTGGCACCGCGGCACTGAGGCACCGACACGCGACGGACGGACTCAACGCGGGCCAGAAACACGCGCTCGCCGTGCTGCCTCGCTCCACAGCCTTTGAACAGCCTATTCTATGGGGAACACTTCATCTAGAAATGATCACTTGCCAATACCACCGGGGTATGTCCCCCCAACAAACTACACGGGGTACTATCAACCTCCGAAAACATCAACATGGAACCCTTTTAAACGGAACAAAATGAAGAAAAGAGAAAAGGCGCTGAGAGAGTATCTCTACACAACACCTATGATCCTGCAATATCCAAATGCGTTCACAGGTGCGCCAATTCATCAGTGCAATCGTCGAATGAGATCTATTCACACAAATTGCACACAGTCACCCACCCTGGACACAATCTCGTGCAGCAGGGGATGCCTCAGATCCAGAGTATTATCCCAGTAGCACCTGCTAATGGATTTGCCCCACAAGTAGGTGTCCCCCTTGGAGCCCCGATGGGGGTCACAACCACTGGTGATCCCTCAGCAGCGCCCGCACCCGCCACCACGGCCACGGCCACAGCCGCAGGAGTCCCGCAGATGATGCCGATGGCATATCCTGCCGCACTGGACTACTCCGCCTATCCCGACCTACGCAGCGCCATGGCCTCCTTCTTCCCGCGGCGCTCGCACCGCTCTCAGCGACGCAATACCCGCAGCCACCACCGCAGTCGACGGCGCAGCCCAAGTCCGTCCGAAGAGTCAAGCGCGGACGAGACGATGTCGTCGTCGTACGGGAGTCCCTCCTCCTACGACTCGGCCGTCTATCCACGGGACAATCGGCGCCATCGCAGGACCTCACAGCGTGACCGCGCTCATGACCGCGAACCGTACCAACACCACCGCTCCGGCAGCACGCGCAACCCGCTCCCGCGCCCGCCCAAGGACGTCCTCGCGTCGACGCCCTTCCGCCCCTTACTCTCCCAGCTCCCAAGCGCGAACTACTCCTCCTGGGGACCCGCGAGTACCGGCGTACAGCCTCCGCCTCCACCAGTGTCAATGCAAATGCCGCAAGCACACCCTGCGCCGCCTCAGCCGCCGCGAAGGGAACGTGGCATGGGGCTGTTCCGCCGCAGACGCGACACGCGCTTCGGCATGCCGTCGCTGAATGCCGCCGCCCAGTCGTTCAATACGCCTGGGATGTCCGCAATGCACATGCCTATTCCCGACGCGCAACCCGCGGCTGGGCGTACTCCCGGGCCTGGTACAACGCCCATCCTTCCACCTGTGATACCCTCGAGCGCGCAGATGATGCCGATGCGCATGCCTGAAGCCGATCAACAGCAACAACAGCAAGAGCAGCCGCCTGTATTCCCACCTGGAATGGGCCCCGGCTCACCGGCTCCGAACCGGATGTCGATGCCGAGCACTGGGCAGGCAGGCTCGACGCCGTTTATCCCTAGTGGGGGGCTCATGACGCCAGGGGTCGTACCTGGCGTCATGCCTTCAGCTGGCGGCCCAGGTATGCCAGGTATGGGCTCGGCACAGGCGATGCATATGTCGATCGGTGCGAGTCCCGCGGCAGGGCCCATGTCGATGCCTACGGCAGCTGTGGGGCCGATGGGCATGGGCATGGGCATGCCGTCGCCTGGTGGCGCGGGTGTCGGTCCTGGTGGCGTCGTGCCGACGTTGCGATTCAATGGGTATGGGGAGCACTCGGGCTTCCTGTATCACTCGCCGCATAGAGTCATGTATGAGGATGAGCTGTACCCGACGGCACTGCACCTGTTCGAGGCGCTCAAGTTCCTTCCGCACCGTCCGGACCTTGCGGAGCAGATCAGGCTCTGTGAGCACGTTGAGGAAGTCACAGAGATCAGCGCGTCGTATGCGGACAACACTCGACGAGACTGGGGCAACGTCGCTCTCACCACGGTGCGCCGTTTTTTTTCTTCACGTGCGCCACCAGTACTGATGGGATGGAGGACAGATGGACGAGGTGCTCTACCTAAAATTCCGTCAGCATAGCGACTGCGTGGACTGCTCCTCTCCACTGCCCCCGCCGATCTCATCTACGTCGAGTCTGGCGACACGTTTTGGGGAGATGGCGCTGGCGCTGGCATGAACGAACTGGGAAAGTCTCTCATGCGCGTGCGCGAACGGCTCCGCTCCAGATGTAAACTGCCACCGCTACATGCCGCCCCAAAAAAAAACGAAGAACGTGCTTCAAGATAATTCGTTTTTTTTTCTTGTTGTGTTGAGGTCGAAATTGTTTCAAGTTGTACATCTATCAGGTCCATTGGCTCCGACAGGTTCGTTGCCTGTATCCATCATGCATACTACGTACTACTCTGTCACAGCGTTTTTTTCTTGTTCTCCAGATCTTTCCCCATTATCTTTTTGGATTTCGCTGCTCGACGTGTATTACGAACGACAAAGTTCATATCCGTACCTTTCTTCACGTTATGTCCATGCCCCGCGACCATGTCATTACCAGACGTACTTACTCCACGACCCCATAGTATGCGACACCCCACACACCCGAAAACTGAATGACAGCAGAGTTATGACCCTCGTGATGGAATAAAGTTCTTCAGGCATTCAGGTCTTCAGGCGTGGAAGAAACATTATGACAGCCCCGCATAATCAGCGATCCCTAGATCCAGGACACCTGGAATTGTCGAAAGTGAATTTTGCTGTTTTTATTCGTACGAAACACTTTCATAAATCGCGATGTCGGACCGCATGATCAATCTGCCAATCAAGTCCGAGAAGATCAAAGAGTCGCTCAGGAGGAACGTCAGCCCAGCCCAGCGAATTGAGGCACGGGTACCGCGAAGCCAGCCAGCAAAGTTATGTCGATTTTTGTGCAGCGATCTTGCGGCATCCACGGAGCGATTCAGAAGTCTCGAAGGCGGGACAAGGGGCAAATCTCGTTAAGACAGACCAAATTGGTATGCTGGTCTTCGAAGAAGTTTCGTCACGCCAAGCTCAGAACACACAAATGGAGATGGCACGTCTGCGAGTCAAGTGCCCGCCGCTATCCCCGACGTACGCGGGGACGGCTTTTCCCCACCTGCTCTAGGAGGCGCGCAAGTCAAGATTCGGGGCTTGCGTACTTACTGCCGGAGTTCTTTCAGGAGACGGATCTGTACCGTCGTGGGTCGTGGTGTGGCGTACGGCAACGAATGGCATGATGCACCCCCGAGATTCTTCGTGGCTGACGGTTGGGATGTCGGATCGAAAAGGATGCTGTGACCCACGCTCGTTGGTTTTGTTTACCAGTTTCTTGATGCCCTCTTCCTGGAAGTCCTGTCCAAGCCAGAGCAAGAACCGGTGAGCAGATTCCGTTCAGCAGTCAAGTGGACCCAATGAACACTTTTCGCCCCCAACACAAGGCAACCAAGTACCACAGCAGCTGAGTCCCAGTATCTACAAAGACATGGTGGAAGGGAGAATTATTTATGATGAAAGTCTGCATACGAGTCATTCGACTGGTTCGCAGCGACGGATTTTCTCAAGATTGGATCGTAGCGGTTTGCCCTCGCCCTTGCCGTAAGGGGCTGTGCACTTACCGAGATTTCCCCGTTTCAGCTACGAGGCCTCCCTCGAAATAGCGGCCAGACTTGTGTTGAGTGTGGTATCCTGTGCCATCTCCATGCCACTGAGCCAACCAACGACGTCCTTGATGAGCGCCACATTTTTGTTCCCAGACAGGAGTAAACACGTGCAAATAATCCTCGAAGTGCCGAGCGTTTCCACCCAAAGTCCCACCACATCTCTCCTCGACCCGTCCTTTCTTCCGACTACAGCCATCGACTCCTGCGGAAATGGGTAAATGGTGCGTCTTGTCCTCGCTGCGCGCATAATATTGTCCTAACGCCGGCGCAGGACTTCAGAATACTATGACGACGTGCTCGGCGCTAAGATTAAAAGTCTCGTGTACGTTTGCCATTTTGCAGTGGCTTACCCCCTTCTGTGTTCAGGAGTGCTGACTACTTCACACCATGACCCTTTCGTGACCTCCGAAATACAGCTCCGGTGCCGTGAAAAGATCCAAACTCGAAAAATCCGAGCCATCAATATCCTATGAAGCTTTCGTCGAAGACCTCGATCCGGGGGACTCGTTTACTACCATGTTGACGGAGCTGCTTGTCAGGGTGCGTCTTGTATGCGTCCGCTGTTCGTTCTCTTCATTGAAGATCGGCTTTATCCCAGGAAATGGCCGAGCGCCGTCACCGACAAGTGGCCGCCGACCGTCGGCTCATATCCGACCGAACAGCGAAAGGCCTGCGCACCCTCGCCGCACCGCAGCGCGTCTACCGCGATCGTGGCGTGCGCGGCCTCGCTTCTCGTCGCTCACTAAACCTCACTGACTACCTCGTCGTCCCGCCCGAAGAGATGGAGCTCGATGACGACAATGACAGCTTAGAGAGCGCCGTCGAAGGTGCGCGGATAAACTACGATTTATACGACGCGTACACAAATCCGACGGGCGTGTGTACGTCTTTCCTCCCCTCCTTGTCCCTCTCTCGCAACTGGCCCTGAACTTCCACATACCCCAGCCACCACCGAGCCACCCTCTCCCCACCTCCGCCACACCTCCGTCACGTGCTACGCTCCACACGACGTGAAAGCTGGGGCACTCTACGTGACGCCTCCCCCGACGCCTGGGGCCCTCCACCCCCCGCAACAGCAGTGCCGTCCGCACCGCCCCTTACACGCCAACCTTCCATCCGACGTGTCCCGGCCCGGTCACGGACCGTTGACTTTACCGATTTCACCTCGCGACGACGGTCATCTGGGCGCGAAGGCAACAGTAGCAGCGCAACTACAGCTGACACTGAGGTTGACGACTCTGCAGCGCATACAACCGCGTCGACATTCCCGCCCCTAAACGCGATGGGCATGCCGCCACGCCGCTTCTTCCCCTCCCGCCGCCCCGAGCTGCCCTGGAGCCCGCTCCCGGAGAGCACAAGCACCAGCACGGACTCAAGTCCCAACATGGCAACGGGTGCGGGTACGGGAACAGCTTCGTCGAGCCCAGCGCCCTTACCGGTACCCGCGTCCGCCTCGGCAGCACACTCGCAGCAACAGACCGACGCCCCGCGCGACCAGCGCACGTTCCTCTCGTGGCTGCCCAGTAGCGCACTCCTCTCGCTCCCGCCACCGCCACCCACGGATGCGCGTAGTAGCCCACGTACTGCGCCACGCTTGCGTCGTGGTGGCGTGCGTCCGCCTGAGTCCCTGCTGCCGGTGCCACGGCCGCACGTGGCGCTGCTGCGCACGGAGTCACCTGAATCGCTCAGTGTGGAAGGCGGCGTGCCCATGGCGGTCAGCGCACCATCTCCCGCGCCTGCTGAATAGAAAAAAAGCCAAGTGAGGTACGGAAATGGAATAAAATGCGTTAGAAGTGGAAGAAAGGTTGACGAGGATGGAATGGGGGCTAAGAATATGATAGTATATGGACGACGCAACCAACACTCAACGAACCAGAACAACACAACCTGCATGCACACCATACAACGTTTCCTTTGTTTTCTCTTCTGACGTCTTCTCTTTTACATGTATTTCAACTTTCATCATATTGGATAGATCTACTGCCCCGCCTCCCTGAGCTGCGCCTCTCACTTCTCACGCGCTGCTTTATGACTTTTCTCTTCGTCGTCGTCCTGGCTTTGATTATCATTATGTCACCATACCCAACCTGCTCGAAACGGAAGCACTGATCAAGACCAAAATGCGAAAGGCATCTATCTGAACGGCACAACAGTTCATTGTTTCCAAATCATTCGTGTCAGCATCATCCGTCTTCTGCGTACGGTCCTGATTGAGCGTGCGCACAATTGAAAGGAACTACTCAGCGAGGTCCGAGAAAAACCGGAAGGTGGACCGTCTGTGCCGTGAGTCGGGTCTCCCGAAACGAAGCCTTTCGATCCCCACGCTGGATTCTTTTACCCGCATCCCAGTCGCCATAGTCAGAAGACGTATCCCATTATTATCAGAGAGTGTGGAGTTGTTGTACGTCGTGAGACGCGCCTCCAATAAGAGAACGCGCGAGTTCGCGTCGGCGGCAGCGAGATGACCGTCCACGACGCACGCCACCGTTTGTGGCTTGTAAATATCGGACGTCCACATTGTTAGCATAAGGAAAGCGGGTAGGTCGAAGACACTGGCAGGTCACCGCCTGCGATGACGATATCATATTCTTTGTTGATCGCGGGACATGGATTACTACCCTCTATCGATTCGCTCAGTTCAGTTTAATATGACTCTAGTGTCCGCAATGTGATATCAGATGGTGCGGCGCCTTGTAGAGTGTGTTTGAAGTGGACGCCGATGATGAAGCGAACGTAGGTGTGTCGTGCCCGTAAGCGCAAGCCTCGGTCCATCCTCGCCGCGATGCGGCCGCCCTCCTCATCACCTGTCTCACTCACTCGACCCATAATGCATAGTCATGGCTATCGTGTGATCCCCAGAGAAGTGAATGAACGCTTTGGTTGTGCCACATAAATACAACTACCCATCGTAGACCAGGAGACCAACCCCCCAAGGAAAAATGGTAGTACATAACTTGGTACATAACCCAGAGTAATCCCAAATCCAAAAGAATAGCAAATAGTTTTTCAAACTAAAAAGTTGCGTTGTCCATTTTTCCTCCACCATCCAGGGCGGAAGGGGAGAACACGAGGGAACGAAAGTGGTGAATGATAGTGTACAGATGTGGTTTAATCTGCAGCAAAAATAAAATTGTGTTGTACTCAGTGTGCGACTCATGGACGAGACCGTGAATTCGAGGGCAAACTTACACATGAAAGTTGGACTACGTCGTGACAGAATAATCCTTCATGAGACGTTGCATCCAGTGCCGTTGTACCCGCCGCCCTCAGAGCCAATGGGAGTGGCTGGCTGAGGCTCGGGCTGAGGCTGAGGCTCAGAGCAGATGATGGAAGCAATGGAATTGAGCGAAGTAAAGAAGTCCATTGGTGGTTGAAGTTTGAAGATGGACGGATGAGCTACTTGCTAAAACTCAATGTATCACGGATACACCAAAACCCAGGCTGAATCTATGATGTGTGGGGAGCTGTCTTTCGTCGCCTCCTCCCAAGCCTACTTTTCTATATGCCAAGCGGCGGGCAGTAAAGCGGCGGAAGGCTTCAGACTACGAAGCTGTCGGCTGTCGGCAAGCAATGGGAACAATGGTGGCGGCCGCCGTATTGCGGCATCGACGTCGCTCACAATAGCCAAAGGCTCTGTACGCCAAGAGAGCAGGCTGAATGTCATGAGAGACAATTAGTGTCTGCATATCAACTAGGGCACGAGGCGTCGCATGAGAGTTTCATTTTCCTATTTTGGACGAGCCGCATGTGCTAGCAGCTCCGGGCCGAACTGGCGTGCGCTCACCGGTCCACCAGTGTCAACGGTTGAACGAATTAGACGGGGCGAAGACAATAAAACACTGAAATGATGGCGATCCCGGCGGCATTACTGAGTATCCGCCATTGTCCTGCCCAGTGTATCTACACAGTACACATTCATGCCGGTTTTCTGCCATGACAGTCTGACAGACAAGATGTCAAGATGACAGACAACCCCCTGGACAACCCAGGCTAATATACCCCACTTTCGTTGGTACTGTACCTTATCACCTGAACGATGGCACTGAGAGTAGAGCAACCATTACCCCGTCACTCACATTTACTCATTTCCCTGCTATATACCTGAAAACCATCGCTTTCTTTGTTTCAGAACTATGTTCTTCTGTGGAGGTAAAAGAACTACTGCACAGGATCCTGACACAAAGCTCTGTTTTGGATCATGATAGGGGCTTTGACAAGTTTGATATGAGATTAGTCGCGTTTTCCAGACAGGACAGGGGAGAAAAGTTTGTCAACGTTCAAGCGGGCACTGCCGTTTTCGACAAAGATCGCAGGACCTTCACGAGTTCTATTTTTCGAATAACATTTTTTTTCATGAGAATGATAAATGCCACGCCACCGCAGCGTTACCGCCAGGAATCGTTGAGAGTATAGTTCCCATCTGCCGGGGTGGTGAACGCGTTATTCGGGTCCGACTCCCACGTTACCTGACCATTGAACTTCCGGATATATTTGTATTGGATATTTGAGTTCGCGGGGAGGTTTACAGTGACTACGCAGTCGGGTGAGGTCAACATGGGTGTCTGCTAAGTTCAATTATGGAACGTACTGCTCCACATTGGGTAGTTTGGATTTGACAAGGGGAGAGCGGTGATTGGCGACCAATTTTGTAGCGCGTCATCGGAACCAGTGAGGAATATGTTTTCTGAGTGCCACACCACTTGTTAATACAACGCTGGGATACTCCGTAGGCGCGTGCGCACGTACCTCCGAATTGTGTGGTCGCCTGCACGTTGAAAGTAACCGCGACTTGTGGGCCAGGGTTCGAGACTTGTGGGCCAGGGTTCGGGACGCACACTGCGGGTACATCCAATCCGCTTGCACCCCAACTTGCTGACTCAACACCCGCGCGAGAGGCACCGGCCGTCAAAACGGAGGCATAACTCCACGTAAGGTCGACTGCGCTGAGGGGTGCACCAGTGCCCTTGTCATACTGTTCGGAAAGTCCCCCATTCGACGGCGTGTATTTGGCGGCGACCTCGACGAATCCATCAGCAAACGTCTTGATCGCGCTTGTTAACTGCGGGTATTGAGCACAGGTCGAAGAATAGGTGCCGGTAGCGATGCTGGGAGAAAACTGTTGGAAGAAAGAAAGCGAAGTCGTGGTCACTTGGATCGAACCGACGGTCTGCCACGTAAGCAGTGCGTCATACAATAGCTCCGCGACGGCAAAGGTTGATAAGTACCAGGGCTGCAGATTCGCATCAGCGTATTAGAATAGATAGGCAGAAAAAGAAAAGGAGGCTACGTTTCCATTAAAGTACACATCCTCTGGGTACCGTCCAACTGCAACTGCAGATGTGGCGCTGATCCCCGAATTGATGGGATAAATAGACCTGAAAGAGTCAACGTAAACCTTCAAGTTGGATAATGCCTTGTCGGAGCACGGTTGGAAGGTAGTAGCATCACAGCCGGCCTTGATGTCCCATGTGTGGACGGATGCGAGGACAGTGTTTGAGTCCTTGCCAGATCGACCACCGCCAGTATTGGCGGTGATATAACCAGCTGTTGGATTCCAGTAAGTCTATGATAGGCAGCCGGGTGAGATTCAATCTGGAAACACGTGATAGGAGTCTGATACCTGGAGGAAGCACAAGATATTCGCGGCTTGCGTGTTGTAAGCTCCATTTGAGGCGGTTTGCCCAATGCTCGCTGCCAGCGCTGATCCCTCGCGGAGAGCCCTATGTTGTACGGCCGTAGTGAAGAAGGAAGAGGAGTTTACCTCCTCCCAGAGATCAAATCTGGAGAAATTGTGAGTAAACGAGAGACGCCACTTAGGAAAGCGGACAGACGTCGACTCATTCCAGTTCGCTGCAACATAGTCCAGATCGAGTTTAATGACTGGCCACAAAGTATCTGTCACGAAGCTGCGGTTGTTATTTTCCAAGAGCCAGTTTGCGTAAGTAATCAATGTTGTTGAACGTAGGGCAGGGCCATCTGGGGGGAGAATGTCAGACCGAGCTCTTAGTTCTCATCTCAGAAACGAACCTCGTTGTGGGCGACCCCACGGGCCGGTGAACGCTGTACCATCGATATTGAATTTTGGTTCTCCGAGACCGCCTGTGGTGACTGTCCCACTCGGGTTGGACACCTGCTGCAACGCAGCCTCGGCATTGATGAAATTGTCGACTTGTCCGCGTAACGAGGTATTTTGTCCCAGAGTGACCTGATCTACAATTAATTTGAATACAAGTGAAGAGTCGCGAATCCAGGTGTACAGGTAGTCAGGGTTGACGGTACTCGGGCTGGCAATCACGATGCCTGACTACAGTGAAACCCAGTTGAATGAGCGCGTTTATGCAGTTGTCCAAAAAGGAATCCTACCTTAGCACCAGATGATTTGGCACCGCTGGGCCCAATATTTGCAAGAAGGCCTGCCTTGGCAATAGGCAACTCGGTGCTGAGGTATTCATCTGCGGAAGACTGAGAGACAGCACTGCCTAGGAGACCAAAAACGCTGGCAAGGCAGATAATTCTCATGTTGAGTGGGGGTTTAGAACACGTAGGACTGCGACATGGATACGCATTTATAGAAAATTTTGGAAGTACATGTGAACATGCAGGGAAGCCGCGCAAGGTGAAGCGAGGAAGCTAAGAAAAGAAGCTTGAGCCTGAGACGGCCATGTCCCGATGTCCCGTCGCGTCATGACGCTATATGCATGACGTGTCGTATATTGATCAGTCGGCTTTCGGCTTCGACTGTAAATTAAACGACGGGCGAAGCACCACAACTGGGCTCAGATCACTGTTCGATCCAATTCAACGTACTGTTGAATGGTTGCACCAACAGTAAGTAGGTGTATCACGTTGAAAGCCGAGGACGTTTTCTCAGCAACCATCATCACGGAAACGCCGGCATTTTTCTTGGCATACGTCTTGCCGTGGGGCTTAGCATGGACAATCCTATATCACGGCGGGCAGGAGTGGATAAGCGGAAGTCAACTAAGGGATGGATTAATGTCCAATATATCGACTACTAAGTTAGCTTAATTGTTATCATAAATTATTTTAAGATAATTGAATAATTTGCTGTCCTCACCTTATGTGTCAGATAATTTAAAACAAAATTACTCGAACAGTTAGATATTAGTCCCTTGCTCAACAGAGCTCCACTTATTTCAGAATATATTTAAACTAACATCATAACAATAAAGTTAAAATATCTTCATAAATAATTGGAGCTCTGTTAATAAGCAAGCAACTAATGTCTAATTGTTTGATTGTTTTTATTTAACATTATTGGACACATAAGGAGGGATCTGCAAACTATTCAATTGTCCCAATATAATTTGTTATAACAATCAAGCTGACTTAGTGGTCACTATATTGGACATTAATTGCCCCCTGTTGACTCTCACAGCAGGCAGGAATGGATAAGTGGAGTTGATATTTCTCAACTTATGTCCAATATATCGACAACTAAGTGACTTTATTTTTATTGTGAGTTAATCTTAAATAAGAATATTTGAACAATTAGAAATCAATCCCTTGCTTAAATGTAACGTGCAAGCTGCATGTGAGCCTGACTTAGGCAACGTGGGGTGAACGCGGTGACTTAGCAACTGTTGTTCTCAAGCGTGGAGGCTGAGCAATTGTCTCAACGCTTGAAAGCGGAGTCCTAATACTTCCTGACACAAGCACAAGTGTGTCAGTCCTTTTGTAGTCTTCTTGTAGCGTTATCACCTAACGCTTGTTCGACTTGAACAGTTCTGTGACGTGACGTTTGCGGATATGGATGAATTGTGATGACACTGGCAACTTAGCTAAGTTGCACTGCCACTAGGTCAATGGTTATAGACACTAGGGTACCCAAAGGGCAAGCTTCAATCGAAAGATTGGAAGAAGACAAGAAGGGTGATGATTCAAGAAGACCAAGCTAAAGAGCCTTGGTCTTGACACTACAGTTTATATACAGTTACTTTGTAACGTTTTGACCCAACGTTACCTTCAGTACTGCCTTGACCTGTAGTACTGGGACACTCGACGTTGACGAGAGACGACGCTATCCCGCATGACACCTGAGATAGCCGAAATGGGAGAAGGACTGTTCCAAGTTGAATGGAAACAGCCATAGATAGAGATCCACAAAGGGACAAGAGAGAAGCAGTCACAAAGGAATGGACAGCAATACATTAGCAGGGAAACTCCAAGTAGACGTTAGGAGAATATGGGAATGTAAAGCTAAGGACTCTACCGTCCTCAGCTGCGACCTATATACTGCTCAGGAGCTGAGTTTCAACCCAAGCTCCCGGCCAAACCCTAGTACATGAGTGATAAGCATAAGGCTTATCCTCCAATAAGAACCGTCCATCACTGATGCTCCACTACTCCACAACACATGGCGGATAGCCTTAAGGGCCATCAGTGATAAGAGTCATAGTGACTCTGAGATAAGCTAATAATAGAGCGTCCATCAGAAATATCCATCAGAACCCCAAGATAAGGGCCTGGAGTGGCCTCGGCTCCTGATAAGCCGGCATGGGTTCTCACCCGACCCGGTCACATGACTGGAACTTCCCACAGTCACGTGCATTCTCACCAAGTCTTCAGATATTGTTTGCTTTGCCTTCGCAGGCAGCGCGCACTCTTGCACGTGCGCCGAATGTGTAACGTCCCGGGTCATAGTAAGTATCTGACCTAAGCCAATAACTCAGGGGACTTGGCGCAACGGACTATTACGGTACGACGATTGGTGATTCCTTGTATGATGACTGAGGCTGTGACGGGATGATGACTGATTGTGTACTATACGATGACTGATGGGTTTGTGTTACGATTACTGATCATACGTGGACGATTACACAGCAGTAGTAGTAAGTGGCGGTCTCGCTGACGAAGGCGGACTGCAGCAGAGTACTATATAAGGAAGCTATCGACTGTTGTGGTCGATAGCTTGGATTTCTTGTACACTTCTCATATCGAATCCAGAAAGCTCTTCTTGTCTCTTTCTCTCGTCCCTTCGGACCGCGTTTGATAAACAAGCAAGACTCCGCCTTCGTGCGTTGAGACGACGCTCCGCCTTCGTGCGTTGAGACGACACTCCGCCTCCGTGCGTTGAGGCAACATTCTGCCATCGTGCTAGGACCAAACAGATCGCTAAGTCACCGCGTTCACATTACGCTGCCCAAGTCAGGCTCACGTGCAACACGCACGTAACATTAAATCCAAGCTCTTCATAAAAACGAACGCCGTGGCGACTCTCAATACCAAAGACGGTTGGGACTTCGTACCCTATAGGATTGACACAAGAGAACGAGACGCACCCACTCGATACCTCATCGGGCGAGTAAGGTGGCGACACGTACCAGACACCAGAAGATCCGAAGAAAACAACACCGGATATTACGCGGAAGCAGCCACTGCGCAAAGGTTTCATCCCGTAGTGTTCAACAGAGAACGTTGTTGCTGGGTCGAACTCAGGTGGAGTAACACCAACAGCTACTTCGAAGCAACACGACCAGCAGCAGACGACCTACACATCAACGTACCATTGGTCGACGCACGACCAATTGATCAACAAGGACCAATAGACGGTCAAGAAGTGGAGAACCTTGATTCGGAGCCACCAAGGGCCGAATTCCAACTACGAGCAACAACACCAGCGGCATCTAGCCACACCAGTGAACGATCGCCAACCCCACGAAGCGTAGAACCCGAAGATATCACGGTACAATCACCGGAGATAGACGCATTAGCAGCGCGAACAGCTGAGTTACATATTCCCGAACCAATCAGAGGAATACCGTTCAGCTACATGACTACCCAGACAGAAGTATCGCCACCTCGACTCGTTATCAACGAGCAAACAGGTCATATACAACAACTACAACAAGAGGACATGGAAGCCGTAAACCGAGCCATGGGACCAGACGTTCCTGATGCACCAAGCATTCCCGAAGGAGCTAACATGTTTTACGAATTCAGAATCGATCGCAATAGAGTTCCATCGCCGGAAAATAGGCCATTCCCACCACTACGACAGCCAGGAGGAGGACAGCAAGGAGGAGGACAGCAAGGAGGAGGACCACCAGGAGGAGGACCGCCAGGAGGAGGACCGCCAGGAGGAGGACCACCAGGAGGAGGACAACCTCTAGCAGGACCAGCCGTAGCCCACAACGCACACCAAGGGGGAAACGATAAATTTATCGGTAACCCACCACCCACATTCACGGGACAAAGATCACAAGCAGAGGCCTTCATCCTACAATGGGAGGTCTACGCAGGAGTAAACGCAAACCATTCAGCTATGCTGAATAAGTATCAGAAAGCTATGTTGTTCCTCACCTATATTCAGGGGAACACGGTTAACCAATGGGTCATGTCCGCAAGTCGATGGCTAGTCAATGAAGTGGCCACGGGACCAATCAATTCGACAACAGGTTATGGGAGAAC